>VZSZ01002598.1:172780-185602 GCA_013398815.1 Ibidorhyncha struthersii
GGGGGAGGGCGGGGTTGGGTGTCACCTCACCCTTCAACTCACCCGCCCCCAGGGGTTCAGTGGCGCGGGGCTGCCAGGGGGCTTGCAAGGGGAGCCGTGCTGTCCGCAGCAGCTCTGGGAACTGTCCGTAGGGGTAATTATTAGGACTAATTATTGATCTGTAGGTAAGACAGCTAAGGCATAGCCATATTCTCTGACCACCCAAGTGTTTTGAAAAATAACGTCTTTGAGGGCAGAGAGTTCTGCCTTTCACAATTTACCTCATGTTTCATCTTACGTTCTTACTGCCAGCTGGTATTGAATTTCCCTGAATGCATGATTTCTGGAATTCTGGTATTTGGGGAATGTTAGTAATTCTTCTAATAGTAATTTAGTGTTTAAAGAGCAACCAATGAAGATCTACTTCTTTAGCAAAGACTGGAAAGAGTCCATGGATTTGGTCCTCAAAGCTGTGAAGTGCTCACAGCTTCCACATTTTACGCTAAGCGTAAAGAAACAATTTTAAGAGCCTGACACTTGGCAGGATTTTTCTAGGACAGGATATTCTTGGAGAACATCTCAGAAGTGCAGCAGTAGCATTGTATTCTATTTTAAAGCTCTCGTGCCTTTTCAGTTTCAAGCAAGCTGTGATAATCTCAATACACAATCTAATATTTTGTCATCAATGAAAAATATCTGGGCTAGTAAGGAAACTCCTGGAAAGCAAACATACTGATTAAATAGTCTTCCTTTAAAGTAACTTACATTTTGTTTATCTCTTTTTCAGATGTAAGCATCTCTGTGTCGTCATCTTTACAAAGCAAAGGGAATATTTCCTTATTGGGAAATAGGAAGCTTTTTTTTGACACTCATGCGCTGGTATGCCTCTTGGAAGAAAATGGTAATTTGCTAGAAACGGGTAGCTATTTTTAATGTCATTTCATGAGTGGTGTTTTAGTTTGCAAAGTTTGTTACTTTCTTTACCTTGACACGTGATGTTACAACTTCAGTTTTAGGGAACTTTTTTTTAAATATACTGGCTTAAGAACATGTAAGTTTTTTCTACTTCCAAAAGGAAACAGTGAGCTTATATAATTTTGCTTGGAATAATTTATTAAATGCTAAAGAGAAATTAAATTTTAAGAATTGAAAATAAAAATCAGTTTTCAAGGTAGTGATTTAAAATGTATTAATTGGATTCCTACATATTTAGTATGTACCACCTTGAATATGCAACAATGTGTTATAATAGGACTGAATATGGACTACTGCATAAAATGCAGGTTTTAGGTCATAATGTAGAATGCTATATAAAATGTGGTGCTCTTATGCTGCAAGATAGCTAATGGAATAGATTATTTTGGATTCATGCCAACTAATGTTGCTGCCATGGGAAAGGTACCTTAAGGTGAAGTTCAGTACAGCTGAACTGATTTCTGACAGCTCTCCATCCCTGAAAAGAAATCCCATTCCCTTTTCCCTGCCGTGTGGCTTCATTTCTTTCCATGTGCCAACCTGGTTCTCAGAAAACTGCAGCTCTTTTGCTTGATTGGTATTCTGAGACTCTAGTTTTATGAGCTCACAGAGCAGTTGTGTGAGCATCGGGACACAAGCAAACTGGCCGGAGTAGCAATAAGAAAAGAGAGAGTGAGAGAGGAGGGATATCTTTTTCCTTTTGGTGGTGGCAAACTATTATGTCGCCTTAGCGATTGAAAGCAAGTTACTCTCAGACCACGTATGTGCTTTGTAAAGCTTAACTGCTAGTTGCTTTGAAACAATCATGCTTTTGCAAGTGTTTCTTTTCACAATGGTTAAATCTTGTTCATGACACTTCTACATTTTGAAAGTGGGAAAGTTAAGAGTATTTCTAGGGACAAAGTTTTACAATAGTTCCCAATATATTCAGTTTAAAATGTTTCTAATAGGGACTTGGGCCAGTAGGCCTAAAATCAGGGCGGTTAGCTCTGTTTTCAGTTGCTGAGTTTTGCACGTCTTCAGTGGTTCTGAAGATTTATAGTATACTGAAAGTAGGTATGTGTTTTTCAGGGTCGGAATTCTTGCTCATAGAAATAACCACATGTGAGAGATGACATTCTGTAATACTTCTAGAAAATTTCCAGCATTTATCCTGCTAATATTGTAATAGTGATGTATTGCAGAAGCAGCTATCCTACGTCACAGATGTAATTTTGGGGTGGAGGAACTTGGATGTCCTGACTGGTTTTGTTTTTTTGTTAGTTCTGGATCAAGAGGAGTATGTTTTATTATTTTTTCATATCTGACACTCGTTTTAACTTGGTGCTGAGTATTAGTAAGTGGCATTTCTGTAAACTGTACAGATTTAGCTCTCTTTCTGAATGTTGTTGCATTTTGTTTTGCTTAGGCTTCACTACTCAGCAGTCGGAGGTCATTGTATCTGCATTAGTGAAAATTATGAACACCAACCTGGATATGATTTACAAGGACATGGTCACCAAAGTACAGCAGGTTAGCTCAAAGACGATGATGGGGTTGAAGTAAATCAAAACTTAGTATGCCTGCTAATGAAATATATGTTGCTATTTATTACTGTTAGACACTGTATTTTAGGTGTTTGAAGATGCAAAACAAACATCCCTGTTTATCTGTTGGCTAGTGAATTTTGTCTTGAATTTATCAAATACTTATCAAAGTGTTGTGGTGGACCTTAAGATTTAGGTATGCGAACCACAGGTAGTTTTTTTTGGTGTCAACCTTATTATAGCATGAAATAGAATTACTGAGAAGGCTTTTAGAAGGACATAGGAGTTACGTAGTGCATGGATTTGAACAGTTACAGTTCCTACATATATTCTTTTGTAGACTTGTAACAAGGAAGTACAGATTCCCTCAGTGATTTACCACCTTGTTATGTAGTACCTTTTTATTTATCTCTTTGTGTCCCAATGACAGTTATATTGGATTAGAATTGAACTGAATTTCTTTTTTTATATAATGTTTTTAGGGTATGATTGGTGTGGTTGTATACACTGGTAACTTATAGGAACATGTATAGTTTGGATGCTGATATTGAAATCCGTTTCCTTTGCCCTTGATGTATACATTGTTCATGGTATTCTCTAAGCCTACCCAGCATATACGTCCTGGTGGGAGGAAGTAAAGGAAACTGGCTTGGAAGTAGACTGATAATGCTCAGTATCCACAGAGATCCTTCCTGGCCAACAGGAAATTGGGTGCAACTGAACTGAATTGTTAGCTTTGACTTGTGAAGGAATGATTGTTTTAATGAATTATCGTGCCTGGAGGCAAGGCTTCTTGTTTTAATACTGGCTGTGATTTTTTTCGGGGCCCTTTTTCAGCTCATACAAAGGTAGATCTGTGTAAGGAATTGGACACAACAGTGTTGAATATTGCCACATTGAGCTCTTAGGCATCTGGCTCCAGAAATGAAACTGAAATTCAGAGTAAGACATGATTCACTGCATGCGAAACTTAAGCATCTTTGAATGGGATTCATCATATCTGGTATGCTGGAATTCCCTGACACGTAAGCTAGTCAAATGACAGTGCTGACAAGAAGTATAGCTGAAGTACCACTGCTTGGGCGGCTCTGTGAGGTGAGGCTGGGATTCACGGCCCCAAGTCACCTTCTGAACACAAGCTTTAACTTTTTTCATAGTAATAAGGCTGCTGTCTTAAAACATCAGAAAACAGCATCTGCTGTCTCTGTAGCATAATAGTCTTGATGGTAGGGCATCTCATTAAGAAGCGTAATGCCTGGATTTTTCACCACCTTCTATCTAGATAGGCTTTAGCTAATCTTTCCTACCTCCTAGATTCCAGGCAAAGCAGACATGGGCGAGCTTTCTCCCACTGTGCTGAACTTGTTCCTCAGGCAATCAGAGAATGCAATGTTAAAGGGACCCTTTCTCCCATGGTTGGTAATATTTTACAATAAGCAGTCATTGCATCTCTGCCTCCTTCTATGCCCAGCTTTTTTTGAATTAAAGTAGACAGGTCCTCCTTTGTTGCTACTGATGGTAGATGTTTTCTGAGACTATCTGGTAGCTTCTACCCTTCGTTGTCATTAAGTTTGAAATGTGCAGGTTTGTATGACATGCTAAGATAGAAGCAGCTCAGGAGGTGTGTATGTCGTGAACTCTGGGTGACATGGTAGAACCTAGTTCCTTAGAGTCTTTGAATGCATAAGAGGCTATGCAAAAAGAGAATGATGAGTTGGAAGAGGATTTGGAAAGTTGTGGATGTGGCTGTTACCGTTAGGGCCCGGCTGAGTATGTAAAAGATGAAATACTACATTGGTTAGATAAAGCCCTAGGGGAGGAAAAAAATACCTCTCTGTGCGTATGTATAGAGGTGAAGAAGAGAAAGAATACAGAAGAGTCGGTTCTCTGTTTTACTGAGATCAGTGCAGACAGGAAAGAACAAAAGCAAGCTGAAGACATCAGGGAGTAAAAGAGGAGGTGTCCACGTACACTGAGCCATTTTTTTCAGTGTTGCGGTCAGGTAGCCACCTAAATGTATAACGCTAACTTAGAATAGCATTTCCTGACAAAAGTGAAGTTAGAATGCTGTCTCAGATTCGTAGGGTTCTTAGTCCAGAATCAAAAGCAAAGGACTACTTATTAGGTGGAGATCTTCAGAGAAGAGGAGGCAGTGCCTGTTTGCATGTGTAGATAATGTAGGATCTAGAACAATGTCTGCAGCCTTTTCCATCCTCGAAAGTTGCACAGAATTCTTGTATGTCTTCTGTCAGATCAGTATAACACACTGAGAAGAGCAATTAAAAGCGTTAAGTATAGTGCATGATCTTAGTATGATCTAAGTAGTGAAGCAGAGCAAGCGAGCCCCCTTGGCAGGGGGAGGTAAAAAAGGAGGTAATTAGAAAAGAGTATGGTTGCACTGAGGAGTTTTGGCCTGAATGCCAGCTTTCTTCATTTAGCTCAGAGACATGTTTTCTCTCCCGAATTCCTTTGCTAGCTTAAGAATTTGAAGACTTGGAAGAAACTATTTCCTAGGCTATTAATTTAATTATTCTGTGTTAACACTGCTAATTTTGTCAAACTTTACCAACACTTGAGCTTAACTTGCTTATTCTGTCACTGTCACTTCATTTATCTTGCTTTCTGAAACTCAGATAATCAGTCTGAAATTGCTGAATTAAAAATTTCAGGGTACCAAAATAGCCTATCATATTTGTTGGCAAGATGAGAAAAAGCATTATAGTTATGATATGTTCTGAGGTTTTTCTTCCCTCTTTTAAAGGAAATTGCACTTCAGCAAGTAATGTCCCATATTGGTGGTGTGAAAAAGGACATGATTATTCTGGAAAAAAGTGAATTTTCAGCACTTCGCTCAGAAAATGAGGTAAAAATCACTATCTTGGAAAGTGCTATTCTAGCACTTGCTTATTTTTTTTCTAATGATGTAAAGAAGCATCTTGTACTCAAGGGGTTGGCTCTGGGGCCAGTATGGTTTAACGCATTCATTAATGACCTTGTTGATGAGGCAGAGTGCACCCTCAGCAAGTTTGCAGATGATACAAAGCTGGGAGCAGTGGCTGATACACCAGGCAGTTGTGCTGCCGTTCAGAGGGACATCAGCAAGCTGGGGAAATGGGATGACGGGAATCTCATGAAGTTGAACAAATGGAAGTTCCAAGTCCTGGGGAGGAATAGCCCTGTGCACCAGGACAGGCTGGGGCTGACCAGCTGGAAAGCAGCTTGGAAGAAGAGGCCCTGAGGGTCCTGATGAACCCCAAGTTGACCATGAGCCAGCGATGAGCCCTTGTGGCAAAGATGCCCAACAGCCTCATGGGCTGTATTAGGAGGACTGCTAGTAAGTCAAGGGCGATGATCCTTCACTTCTGCCTGGTACTGGTGAGACTTTGTCTGGAGTGCTGGGTCCAGTTCTGGGCTCCCCAGTGCAAGGGAGACGTGGACATGCTGGACAGAGTCCAACAAACGGCCACAAAGATCAGTGAGGTCCTGGAGCATCCAATATATGAGCATCCAAAGACTGCAAGAGCTGGGACTGTTTAGCCTGGAGAAGAGAAAGCTCAGCAAGGATCTCATCAATATATACAAATGTTTGAAGGGTGGGTATAAAGAAGACAGAGACAGGCTCTTTCTGGTGTTGCCCTGTGACAGAATAATAGGTAGTTCGCACAGACCGAAATGTGGGAAATTCTGTTTAAATACAGAAAACTTTTTTACTGTGAGGATAGCAGAACACTGGAATAGGGTACCCAGAGAGGCTGTGGAGTCCCTGTCCTGGAGATATTCAAAACTCAGCTGGGCATGGCCCTGAGCAACCTGCTCTAGTTGCCCCTGCTTTGAGCAGGGAATTGGACTGGATGATCCAGAGAGAGTTAATAGAAGATGCTATGGCTATACCTATTTCATGTACCTTTTGAAAGAGATAAAGTAATAGAATAATTTGAGTTAGAAAGGACCTCTAGAGAATGTTAGGTGATTGCAGGCTGCAGTATGATTGCCATTTAGCTATCTCTTCTTAAAGCTGAACAAACCCAGCTCTCTGTCTTCTTCAGCCCACAACCCCAACGTAGTGTGCTCCAGCCCGCCATCATTTTTATGGCCCTCCACTGGACTTTCTCCAGTATGTCAACGTCTGTCTTTCACCAGGGAGCCTAAAGCTGAACACAGCACTTCCAGTGCAAGCTCACAAGTGCTGAATATGGAGAAATAATCACTTCCATTGGCCTGCTGGGTTTACTCATGGCTTACACCATCCTATGCATTTGGCCACCTTTACTGCTGTGGGACATTGCTGGCTTTGGTCTTGTGCTGTTCGGAAATGCGCAACACTGAGTAAACACGCATTTCTGTACGCATGCTGAGGACATAGAGTTAAACCACATTCATTTTGGCTTCCTTTTCACATAATGGATTATAGTCATTTTTACTGATTGTGCAAATTCATTAGTATTTCTAGATTATGTGTTTTTATATACAGTAATAAAGTGTACATTTTTTTTCTACTCTCAGAAAATAAAACTTGAACTCCAGCAGATAAAGAAGCAAGTCATGGTAAGATATCATACCAGTATAATTAAGAATTAATACCAGTCTAGTTCACTTTAAATAAAAATAATTGTTGCTTTCAAGATTTTATTTTAAAAGCTGTGCTTCATTACTGTGATGTATAGAATACTGAAATTGCTGTTGATGGTACAGTGTAGGCTGCAGCAAAAACAATTTAATGCATACTTCGTTTATGGTGACAGAGAACTGTGAATGGTACAAGAAGTGAAGAAAAACTTAACTGAAGATTTATTTTTTTACTTACTTGTCCTTAATTTAGATTCAGAAAGTGGCAAACTGACATGTCATGGTTAAGGCTGAGTTCTCCTGCCTGTTAACATGTAAAGATGCATCATACTCCTAAAATTACAGCACTTTCTGATTGGTTTGGAGTGGTTTTGTTTGGAGGTTTTTTTTTGTTGGGTTTGTGTTTTGGTGGTTTTGATGTTTGTTTGTTTGTTTGTTTGTTTTGTTTAAAGACATATCTGCTAGCTGTCCAGAATTTAAAATAGCTTTTAAGTGGCTTCTTTAGGCCACTAAGTTTGGGACCATTATGTTTGGCCCTATTTGCTTGGGAGCAAATGACCTTTGCAAGAAAACAGGCTCTCTGGAGAAAACTCACTCTGTTAATTATCATACAGATTATTATTCTTATCAGGTTTAAGCATCAGTGCTGTGTTTCTGTTCTTTATCATTTGCCTGTCTTGAACAGCAGTCCAAACACCTTTATACCATCAAAAAGAAGATCGTCTCAAAATCTATTATTTCAATGGGTGTGGAGTCATAAGCAGCCTTTACACAGAAACAAACATTCTTGCAAGAGTGATTAAGATTGGAAACTGGGAAATGTTAACTGTTCTTAGGGAGTATGGTCATCTGACTTGAGAACAGTTAATGTTTCCTGCTGTGGTGTCCTTCCTAGCTGTAAGGATGGAGTATTCTTCTCTCTCTAGGACTTGTCCATGAAACTGGCAGAATATTGGACTTGTTGAGCTAGTTGTCAATGTGGTCAAACTCAGCCTAGTGCCGCCTTGCCATTTCTTTCCTGTTCTCTTCAACTTCTTTTTGCACTGTCATCTCCAAACGGAGAACATAAATTTCTCAAGGCTAATCCTGCATGTTTTATATTGTATTATTAAATGCTTAGTGCACCTAGGTTTTCAGAATACTATTATAAAATACGTTTGGAATCTAATTTTTGAATTGTAACTTGTTTTATGGTTTTAGTTGCGTATAAATGAGTTAGTGTAATCCACTGGTAGAGCATCAAGGATCTGAGTCATCTTTTCTTAAAAGCTCAATGTCTTTAAATTTTACTTTTAACTGTAAATATAAAATAACTGCCTTGTGAGATTTACGTTTGCTTATACTTGTTCCTCAAAAAGACCAGAAGACACAGTGTTGTAAAAGTTTAAGAAAAATTAACTTAACTTAAATTCATTAAAGTGTATTGTATCATGTTGTAATTACACCTAATTATAAACCAGGTAAAGCTCAAAAATTCAAACATGGAAATTGAGTCTAACTATTATTCATACTAACTTAATGAACTCTTGCCTAGTTGACATTGGCCTATTTGCGAGCTGCTTGCTTGTTTTTAATAGTAGAATCTCCCAGAACATCAGCAGTCTTTTGCTTCTCCCACACATTCATCTGATCAGCAGTTTGCCTCATGACAAACTGTCAGCTGGCTGGAATTCCTGCCAGGAGGTTGCATTAAAATGGCAGCTGTAACCGAGAAAAGCAGGAATCACTTACAGCTATTGATGCAGTAAAATCCAAGTGAACAACTTGTAGTGGCTTAAAGTTAGATCTTTAAAAATATAATAAATGTTTCCTGACTTCTAAAATGGCTGTAGCTTTTTATGAAAGCCCTAGATGTAGTCTATAGAAACAGATTTTCTTTTACATTGCAAGGTTAGAAACTGCTTTTAAAGTTATTTTAAGCATAAAGATTGCTTCATGGAGGAGCTGCAACTTACATGTATACCTAGGCACGGATTTCTAGAAATCAGAGAGTTATGGGATATATGAAACATTCCCAACATGTATAGAAGGATGTGCTCTCAATTAACTGCTGTTCTCAGTGTTCTGGTTTTAAAAGCAATTACTAGTTTTTAATTCTGAGATCCAATTCATACTATAGAACATGAGTATTTCCTGGGGGAAGAATAGGAATACTTATACTTTTGAAAATTAAGTACATTAATTGAAGAGAAGCTTGATTCCTGAGATATGTAAAGAAAGGCATAATATATTTGTCTATTTTTGTCTGTTTATGATTAAATAGAAAATCTTGCTGCTTCATCAATTTTTTCTCATTAGGATGAAATTACCAAAGTTCGTGCAGATAACAAGTTAAACCTAAACCTAGAGAAGAGCAGAGTAAAAGAATTGGTAAGTTATGGTTACTTACTTCTAGAAACATCTGAACTGTGAGTAATCTCCAAATTTGGTTAAAAGCATCTTACCCAAAGAGCATTTAATCTATAGTATCATCCAGCTTCAAGGTGGTATTAATCCAAGTTACTCATCCTTATGCTGCTATAGTACAAGGTACCATGTTTGGTTTTCTATGTCTATCTATTTTGATACTGTTTTAATATCAGGGTTAACATATTACACTTAAATATATTTAGGTATTTAATCTAAATATGCTGAGTAGCTGCCTAGAGGTTTTCAGTGTTATTAGTATATCTTTTTCTCTATTTTCACAATTAAGTTTACATATTTCATTAAATTTATGATCACTGAAGATGTTTTATTTCCCTTTAGCCAGAGAATTTATAGTGTAGCTAGTTTGTCAGGAAATACCTATTGTGAAAATAGTTGTAAATTATTTTTATTTTTTAATTGTAATTGATACTGATTCAGATTGTTTTGAACTTTGAAATATCTGGTAGAACTGAATTGGTGTGATCTTAAATTAAATAACATGGATGGAGAATTAAAGATTAACAAGTTTTTGCATTATATGCAGCACTCTAGAGTTCTCTTCCCATAGATATTTTTTTTAATAGCTTTTAGGATCTCAAAGAAATTGCATCTGCTAAATTAAAAGGTCTTTTAATGACATTTTTCTAGTAGTGTTATTTCTTATTCAGTCCTTTGTCACAGGTGTGTAATGAAGATGTAATGTTTATCTCCAATCTAGGCAATTAAGAACTGTTCAAGTGGATATCATTTATCTTCTGTGTGTGCCCCTTGAAGTTTTTCACAATGGTTAGTTTAGGTAGCAGCTGTGTCAGTGATTTATTACAATGACTAGCAGTCTGTTATCCCATGGTAGATGCTTGAATAAAGTAAAATTTGAGCAGGTAGAATTCCTGTTTAAAGGTTAATACTTTGTGCTAATGTTTAAAAAAAAAAACATATTAAATGTATTAAGTGTGTAGATTGTAAGCTTTGCAATACTTTGGGCTTACAAAACCTATTTAAAACCACTTCAACAGTGATAAATTAGGCACTAGTGTTTTCTTGTATATTTATGTAGGATCCTGGAATCTGAAGTCTGTTGTGCAAAACACTATGTTATTTTGACTGCATCCCAGGAAAAGCAAACTATGCATGTCAACTTTCTCTTAAGAAAGTTGACCAACTTTACAGTCTGTTGTGCAACTGTAATTTTGTAGTTTCTGTGAAAACTGCTCTTTTCTTTTTTTTCCTCCCCCCACTCCCCCACTTTAATTGCCAGCTTTGCCATGCATGAACAGAAAAGGAAAAAGGTAGATGAATGGGGAACAGGTTGTAGCATACATGCTGAGTTGGGGGTGAGATGTAATCCAGTATTTTCTGTAGTAGGCAGAGCATCATTATTGTATTTACTTCAGTTGTAATATGACTTAGGACTGAATATCTAGCATTCTGAGAATAAAACTCAGGATAATTGAAGGTTACTGTGTGTTCTTACTAAGTTACTATTCAGAAGATAGATGTCCTGAGTTTAAATTGATTTATCTTGAAGCACTAAGTAAAATGTCCTTATCCTTCAGTTTTACATGGAATAAGTACTGAAGGAGAATTTCTTAATTTCTCAGACTGATGTGGGCATCTTTAATGTTTCAAACTCTAAATGCTTTATCTTTTCATTAGGTCATTCCACTTTGTTTCTTGGAGAATCCTACATTGCTTAATGTGTATCTGTTTATGCCGTAATTTATATCTGCAATGATACAGATGTGAGTTAAAAACTCAGAGTACAGTACAAAAATCCATATATATTAATGTGTTCATGCATCACTGTGTGTCTAAGCTTGCTGTTAAAAATCTCAAGGTGCAGCTGACAGAGCTGTATTTTCTCCGCGCTGTGAAAAACGTGGACTTAAGGCGAAATCTCCCAGTTGAATTTCAGGGCAGGGGTTTAACCTTGTCTTTCCTCCTTTTTTTTTTNTTTATATGCACTGGTGTTATTAGAGATGTGTGGTAATGCCTTGCAGTAAAAGGGTATATTTCATTGCCTTAAAATGAAGTTTAAAGTCCTTGACTCTGACCTAGAAAGTTCTCACCACAAAGCAAAACTTTAACAAATATGAACATCAAGCCAGGAGCTTGTAGAATAGAAATTATTCAGAAAATGTGTATTTGGCTAGCAGCATCTAGTTCAAGTCAAACAAATGAACTATTTCAGTTCATACAATTGTTTATTTTAAAGTCATGGTTCTTTTGATAGTGATGATCAGTTTATTAATGTGAGATCCAATTCATCAATGAAATTTCACCTCAAACATAATTTTAATTAGATTTTTATATTCTGCCGTCTTACCACTTTCAAAAATATCTATTTATATAAAATGTCTGAATTTCTTTTTTTTGTCGCTGTTTTCATTTTGCAGAATCTAGTGACTGTTTCATTAATTGTGGACATGCTGTTGTTTGTCTTTATGTAATTTTCCACATTTGTAGCAGCCTGCTATCTCTTAACTTCATCTTTAGATGAGTCAAAAGTGCAAATAGAGCTCTAGACCTTTAAGGAGGGTTTTTCAATGCTGAGCCATTTATGTAGATTAATCTGAGTTTAATATTAAAGTGGAATTAGCTTCCAGAGTGGAGGAAAAATAAAGCAACTTTCCTCATGGGGAATGTCAACAGATGAGGTTATTGCTGTGTAACTGAGGATTCTGAGATGGGTGCCTGAAGACCTTAATGCTCTGTACCATAGACGGGTGGTTTAGCAGCTGTCTATGAATAATTGAATTACTCTAGTAGTGGGACAGGAACCATTATAGATGTCAAGGTAAATCGTGCCTGTTTATGAGTCAGAAAGGTAACATGCCTTAAAGGTATGCTGCTTCAATTCGGATTTAACGTTTGTTGAATCTGAATAGCTATAACTTAAAAATAAGCCACAACTACTAATGTTCCACAACTGAATGGCTTAAAGTGAGATACAAATGTTCTATATTTAGCAAATATGTCATGAAATGGTGGTCACAACAATACAAATGGTGAGCAACAGTTGCAGAGTTACTGTTTAGAATCATAGGTCTTTGTTTTTCAGAAACACAAATCTGCC
The DNA here is from genome assembly GCA_013398815.1 of Ibidorhyncha struthersii. Taxonomy (NCBI): domain Eukaryota; kingdom Metazoa; phylum Chordata; class Aves; order Charadriiformes; family Charadriidae; genus Ibidorhyncha; species Ibidorhyncha struthersii. The sequence continues at coordinate 185,312 of VZSZ01002598.1, forward strand.
AGCCTTTCTTCCAGCTGCTTATTAATACATACAGTTTTTGCAGAGATGAGTGTCCGGTGGACTTGTGCTTTACATTTCAGAGGTGTGGATGAACAACTGTCTAAATTGTGCTTTTCTGAAGGACAGCGATTATCCCACAATACTGTCTCCCAAGTGTCATCAGACCATAATCTTGTCCAGAATCAGTGTTCTACAGAATTTGGAAAATGAATTATGCTTTTAAGTGTGGGGGGAAAAGTGTAATGACAATATCATGTTTATCTCTCTTTTTTTTCCCTTCCTCTCTCCCCC
>VZSZ01002598.1:193856-225233 GCA_013398815.1 Ibidorhyncha struthersii
CTCAGTTGATTTTTTTTTTTTTTTTAATCCTCCTAGCCATCTTCCAGTCATTGTTTTGTACTGCAGCATGTGCCTCAATGTGATTTGTTTCATCTATAATAATCTCATTTGGGGATACCCCTGACCGCAGCTCTCAAAAAACCTGTGACTAAGATACTACTGTCTATTTCTGCTATTCAGTAAAAATGCATCTGAGACTTCAGAAAAGTTTAACAGCGTGTTGTCTGCGAAGCTGTTAAGCAGTTAACTTGTCTTGTTTGAAACAGGGTCCCAGTTTGCCTTAAGGTGTCAGACCACGCCTGACAGGTTATAAATGTGATGATTCATAAAGTGCGGTTAACCCGGGGGGGGTTGGGAACGTCTAAGGAAGCTAATCCTGTTTGATAGAGAAAACAGTGGTAGTCATCAGCTAACAAAGCAAAAATATGCTCACTGTGAAAGGAGATGAGGTTTAAACATTTACCACTTGCATAAATACCAGTGTTTTGAAAGGTATTTTCTTTTTCTGCTGTTACCTAACAGAAAAAACATAGTGCATGGTTTCGTATTTGGGCACTCCTAGCTCATTTTCCTTTGCAGTTCCCAACTTCAAATATTCAATATGTGATTTAATAAAACATTTTGGATTCTCTTATATGCCATTTGTAGTTTCAACGTTGTTTTGAAGCTTTCTTCCACAACCCCCTCCCCCCAAGGCTGTAGAGAGATTTGGAGGAGGGAAGGGTTGGTTTTCAGTTTGTTCTTAATGAGGGGTTTAATGTATTTCTTAATGAGACAGTGTTTAATGCGTTAAAATATGACCAAAGGCTCTCTTGCAAGCCTTTACATGTTCACTGAAGTTACAGGCTTATTTATATGAAGGTTTCACAATCAATCTTCTGATTGATGCTTGTTTAAGTTTTTGTACAAATTGTATTTCAAGTAGCAATTTAAATATTCCTGTACACTGTTAGTACATCAGCACATGCAGCAAAACCACAAGACCCTGAGGTACTCAAATATCTCTGATTAAAACAAGCCACAGGATCATGTATAAACAGATACAAATATGGGGGGGGAGGGATTTGCAAGGTGCTAGAAGTCTGTGTACTGTATAAATATCTAAGATGCCAAATAGATAATACTGTAGCAACAGTGAAGGAAAACATAAGCAGAGCCGGTTACTTCAGTCCATAAACGAAGGTTAAGGCATGCAGTTCCTCTTTGCTCTTGGACAAATCCCAGCAAGAGAGACAGACGGCTGTTTAACAACTGCCTTTGCAGCACGTGTAGCTGCCTGTTCCTTTAACTGGTGGTAGCGGTGGGTTAACCCAGAAGATGGAGGTTTACTTCTTGTGCTTTTCTGATGTCCTGGAATGAAACACTTTCTTGCAAATACGTGAAGTTTTATATAAGCTGCATCAGGCTTGGTGTGAAAATCGTAACTTAATTGCGTGTAGTGGGGGTTGGTTGGTTTTTTAGATCTTTTATCTATGTTGCTCTAACGTACTGTGTTTGAGTCCTGATTGCGAACTACCAAAGGATGATTGTTCTTTGCTAATTACTTACTGAAGTAACAGGTGTGCTTGGTGATGTGGTGGTAAGTCTAAGTCAGAATGAGCTGTAGTGATGCTCGTCAGACAGAATTACTGTAGAGAGATAAGAGAAGATGGCCGAAAACAAGAAAAGTGAGTTGCTTCTTGAAGCACTGCTTCAAGGGGGGAATACTTGAAATACATACACATAATAAAAGGGAAAAGCTCAAGAAATGGTAATGTTAAAGAAGGCCTATGAGTGATAGCAGATAGCAAGTTAGTTGCTAAGTTACGAGGCAATTTTGGACAGCAGCTATGTAGGCAAGGATGGTTTAACGGGTCTGTGCTGAAGTTCCCATGTTCAGAGATTATATGGAAGCATTATGTCAGTGTCAAATCATTGCACGCGGAGTACAGCCGTCCTGTTGCTGGGAAAGATATGCGCACTGCCAGAGAAAGGAGCTCCCTTGCTTTCTGCTCCATGTAGGGCTGGGGGAGGGGGCCAGCACCAGCCTTTGTGCCTCGCTCTGTCCCACACTCAAATTCCAGCTCCTACTGGGATAATTATACAGGGAAATCCAGCTTTTAAGAGCAGAGAGGTAGTTCCTGCCTATTTTTCATAGCACTTCCTACCAGTGCTGCAAGCACTTAAAAATTCTGCCCTCTCAGAAGAGATCCCAGCCTGCCTGAGGATAGGAAACAATGGCCCTTGGCAGAATCTTTTCTGCAGTGGGGATGAAATAGGACTGTTGAATGATAAAAAGAGACTCTAATCTTTTGCTTGGATCCCGAGGGCTGAAGGGCTTTTCTCCCAGAATGGATTCTAGCCTTTCCAAAGACAAAGAATGGTGAATTCAGTAACGAGTCCTGAGCTAGCCAGCATAAGAGATTCTCTCTAAATGTTGTCCCGAGAGACCTGTATGCGGGTTGCCTTTTTTTTTTTTTTTTATTTGTGGTCTCTGCTACCACAGAGCTCAGATCGATGAAACTGCTCATCAAATATGTAACTAGCATTTGTGACGGAGATTGATAAATATGACGAAGTACAGCTAGGTATTACACAGACTTTTTCTTGCACTGATGCAGTGGACTGACATAGGCTGTTGCCAGAATCTTGATTTCGTGCTTTTTGGTACGTGATCAACATTAGTCAACTAGTCAGACTTAAGAAGCCACATTTGATCTGTGTGATAATTATGATTCTCTGAGCTCTTTCCCTAGTACATCCAATTTAATTTACTGTGGATTACTACCTCCAGCAGGATGGGGGGCTTTTCAAATAATGTAAAGGAAAGAATACTTAGTGATATAAAATGAAAAATGCATGAAAAGTAGTATAGTTTTACCAAAGGTAAATTGTGCCAGACTAATTTGGCAGCTTGCTTTGGTAATAACTGTATAACAGATTTCGTAGGCAAAAGAAGCAGTAGATCTCATAGACCTTGACTTCAGGTTCCATGTATCTAACTTGAAGAGACAAAGATAATGCTGTTAAGAAGTAACCTCATGATGGCAAGACAAAAAGAGTTCTGTTTGCTGGTGTTCAGGAAAGACAATTCAAACTGTAAGTGTTCTGCAGAAGGGCTATTAGGATGTTCAGAAACATGATTTATTTAGCCTAACAAATGAAAACTGAAGCTAAGCTGACTCTGGGCATGCTCTCAAGGGCACTATGTTAGTAACAAACACAAGGAAAGGGAAACAATTATTTAAGGTGAAGGACACAGACTTACCATAAGTACATCTAGGATGGAAATTTTAACGGTTCCTGACTACCAGGGAATTTAGGATTTGGAATAGCGGTCCTGTAGAAGCAGCAAGAAGAAATCTGGTTGGAAGACTAGCATGAACCAACATGGTCACATTATACTGTGTGGTGCTTATGTTAGCACAGACAGGACTCCATGGGGAACTTACCTCTGTTGTGGGTTTATATAAACACTGGAGGGAAATGCTTTTTCTTTTTTGGCTAGCTGGAAACTTTTACCAGAGTCGTAACTACAACATTATATCCATTGGTTCAAGTGTCAGGACTATGTCAGCATTTTTTTACGGTAATTTCAGTAGATCAAAAAACACATGTCATGCCCTAGTGTTCAATTAATATGAAAAATGTGATTTTTAAAGGTTGTTTGGTTTGGGGTTTTTTTGTCTTCTAATCTTCATCAGAGATAATTTACTGTAAAACTCAAAACAGCACTAATGGGCTACTCCCCTCAATATAGCATGAGTTTGAAAGGGGAAACATCTAGAATCTGAAGTGCACTAAGCCTTATTTTCATCTTGAAATCATATTTTAAATTTCTTTAAAAGATATTTTTCATATATGTGAACATCTAATTATAGCTAAAGATAATTTGCACTTCAATTATCCTCCCTTCCTCCTAGGTCTTTGGCAGATGAACAATTCCAGAAAAAGTCTTTAGCCTGGGTGCTCTCTACTTCATGACACCTTGACGGATCTTCTGCCCTGCTCCCCAAAGTCCAAAGGTGAAAAAGGGTAAGTGTGTATATAAATGTGTGCACATGTGCAGGGAGGGCAAGGAAGGACACATCTGCCCTGTCTGATGTTCACTGTGCTCAGCCCTAGTGTTTATGCACACAGTTAAGTCTGCACACACAATCCTGGTGTGAACAAAGAAGTTTCTCACACTGCTATGAAAGCCATTTCTTAGAGTGCCAAAATCTCTGCTAGCAATTTGGTTGTTTTACAGTCTTCTTGACCTCCCTCTATGATCTGCACCTTCCCTTCCCTACTCATTCCCAAACTGCAAAAGCCAACTCATTTTACCACAGCCTTAGCGCCTCGCTCCCCTTCAATCTGGGCACCTCCCTGGGATACCACTGCCGCTCCTCACTGTCCTGGTCCTGCAAGACCTCTTGCTGGAGACCTGGAGCAGTACTTCAACGGCTGGCCTCAGCCCAACTGGGACTGATAGGAAGTCACAGCCATTTAGAGGGGAAATGGGTAAAATGGAAGCCTTTCCTGATATCTTGGTGGCACAAGTAAGCTCTGCTCCTTCTACATTCACCAACCTCAACTGCTGGTCGTCATCCAGTTCTCAGATGTTGCCACGCTCACTGCAAGCCTCTGCTTTCTCATGCTTTGTTCTGGCAATGCCATGTTTTGCCTTGGGTGGAATGGCACGTGTGCTGTTATCCTGCCCTCCCCAGCCAATGGAAGAGTTGCCCTAACTGAGATGTTAAGGTGTGATGGGGAGAGGAGATTAAGCGATTTGGGAGGTGCAAGCTTGCAGCTTGTTTGTTCTCAGTTATTTACTTCTTTGGTTCAGTTTCCTGGGGAGAAACAGATAAGGCCCTTTCAAGAAGGTTCTTAGTTGGCAACTTGGTAAAGCGGCAGTGGGAGTGTGTGTGTTGAAGAAAATGGAATAAACAACAAAACCAAAACATAAGGTCAAGCAAATATGCCAGAGGGAGCACTTGGAGCAGACCATGTTTATTGCTCAATGTAGTCTAAAGTCCAGGCAGCACGCAGATGCAGTCCAATGGAGCTCTCCCAAAGCTGGGAATGGAGAGGTGCACAGAGAGCAGACCACAGAGGAGGCAGCGTGTTTTCCTTTGGAAAGGGGCAATAATGATTGTGCAGTAGACTGGAAATATTTAGCCGTATAAAAGGTCCCAGTGTTAGCAGCGGCAATAGAAGCTTTCGCACACTTCTTTATTAAAAAAATAAATCAGACATTAACTTTTAGTGTGAGATAGCAGGTCAGTCACCATTTCTTACACAAACTATTGCAGCTGAAAACGACTGTTGGAAAACTTCCTAATTAGCCCTGTTTGTTTTTTAAGAAGAGAAAAGTAGCTGAACTTCTGAATCTAGTTTCCTGTGGAAACAAAGCTTACGCAATCAGTGTTTGTCCTGTACCTAATAATTTTTGTAACCCTCTGGCAAATCAGATTTTGACTAAAGTTGAAATAGCGATAATGTTAGACATAATTATTATTATTATTTTTTTAAACATTTTGTGAAATATGGCAGCAGGATAAGGGACAGTGAGGTTACTGCCTTGACTAAAGAAAAGGCAAGAGTATCTCAGCCATTATATGTTGCTTGCCAGCCAGCTGGCCACTCAGCACACACGTGCTGACAGTGAGTATTTTTATAGCTCCAGACTGGTCCTGGAGTTTTGTGTCTCTTGTAGTGACAGTGCCATCAGAGGCATGAGGAGAGCTGGGATTATTGTGGTGAAGGAGAAAGAGATGTGGGACAAAGGACACAAATCCGTAAGAAATCAGGCTTTGTTAGTTCTGCCGCTCAGGAACAACATATTTGTCTAACAATAGCTTTCTGCCTGAGCACATACGTCAGAACCAGATTAGATTTCTATTTGCATACCTCCTTACCTGTCTTGGGAATGCCTGTGGCATGAAACTCCTCAATTTCTCTTTCTTCCTTAAGGCATGGGTCTCTCCTGAAGAGTAACTGTAAAAGTTGCATCTTATTTCTTAATAGATTTATTACTTTAAGTAAACAAAGTCAGATGAACTGGGTTTAATAACAACATCAAATGTTTGCTGCTTTTTTTAATCCTCTTGGCTTTTCAGAAACAATATAACAGAGAGAGAGAGAGAGCAAATGAGCTGGATGCAATTCCATGTTGTGCACACACTGAGAGCAGAACCTGAAGACAGTATTGTTGTGCGATGTAAACAAGGCATAAATTTATCCTACAGTACCCTTGTAGCTGATGATCTGAGAGGGAAAGAATTGAATGGATTTCTGAAGCATAGGATGAGCCTGTAGCACTGACAGGAAGAACAGGATTTTTTTGTTTTCATGTAACTGAGCACATTTTATATGTACTTGTTGAAATAATAAGCTGGCGGGGGGCGCAACCCACAAGAAAACTTACAGCCGCTGTTCAAAAGAATGCTGTAGTATCCAAGGGAGTTTTTAATCTGCAGGGAGAGAGAATAGGAGCTGTGCTCTTCTTTCTGTCTTATATAGTCTAAGATCTGTATTATGCCCATTATAGTGACATCACTGCTTCTAGATTAAAGTAGCAATGCCCAGATTCCACAGGAATGTATGTCACAGAAATGCATGTGCTATTAATTAAACCAGTTTTCAAATATTGTTTCAAATTCAGACAAGAACCTCTTTATGCAGTTGTGTAATGAAGAAAAAAAAAAAGGAAGCTAGAGCCAAACTGGGGGGCAGCATTAATACATGAGACAGCCACTGACACTACATGAGACAGCCACTGACACAACATGAGACCTTGTGCGCTATTGTTGCCGCTAGCCACACCGAAGAAAAGTGTTTTCAAATACTAGGTAGCATTTCAGAAGCCCAGCTTTTATGGCAGTCCATCCAAACCCCAGCTGAATATTCCCACTGCTAACCACTTTGAAAATTCACTCCAAAGAATTAACTAGTCACTTAGAAAGAAAATGAGATACAATTACAGTGAAATAGATATTACTTTATTAGATGCTACCACTGGGCTACTCAGTATCCAGCCATTAGTATTGTGCCTTTTCAGGGGCAAATATTTGATGCTTCCGGGGGGGAGGGAAGGCACAAAGAACCAACTGAGCTGCGCTGCACTTCATGGGGGTAAGGGTATAGTTCTTCCTGATCCCCCCGTGGACAATGCGTCTGTGAAAAGAAATACAGAGCAATTACCCTAATCACAGTCTTAGCGAATGCGATTAATGATCAAACAGTTTTCCAACATTTTGGCAAATCCTGTCTTAGTATTATTTACCTTGAATTCCTCCCATAGCAATAAGCTGTGTAAGTTGATGAAATGCAAAAAGCACTACCTTTTGTGTCCCAGGGGTGCTATAACTTGCTTATATCCAACCTACTCTTCAGTAGCTGACCTAATTTCTTCTGCTGTTATAATTTTAGAAGGAAGTTTTTACAGGCTCTTTGTACACAATATGGATTAGAAGTCCAAGGTATCTTGGACAAAACAGGAGGTGAAAAATAGTGTTTTGTTCCTGGTACATTGTTGGTTTAGTTTAGTTGGGTGCGTCCGGTGGTGGAACAGAGTAGCCTAATTTTAAGACTTTCTGATTTTGTTCACCTTGCATTTATGTGTTCTGAGGCTAAAATAAACCTTGTGTTGCACAGGTACGGTGGCTAATGAATTAGCTCCAGTCATCAGCTTAACTGCTAAGAAATTTAATACTGGGTCAAACCTAACACATTGGTGTACTGTAAGTCTAGCACCTCAGACCTACTTTCAAAACAAACACCTCAAATTTGTCATTAAAAGGCTACAATACACCCGTTGGCAAGGCCTGCATCCTAAAAAACGTGTCTGCGTGAGTTCTAGGCTGAGTCAAGGGGATCATGCTAAAAGTGACAGTTTGCCCAGTGCAGTGGCAAAGGGGATGGGATTTGTCTCATACAATTTTTGCAGTAACTTGCTATAGTCTGTCGATGTTTGCTCAGTCGCACCTAGTCAAACTGGTTTGCATTGTCTCCTGCCTCATCGTTTGTAAGTAATCCTTTCTCTTTTTTTTTTTTTTAACTTTTTCATTTTTAAACTTGCTGGTGCTGACAGTTGTGCTAGAATTGTTATTAGAAAGTATCAAGGTGGAAAAAATAGTGGGCTTCAGTGGCCTTGCCTGGAGTTCAGATTTAACTGCTTGAAATCACTTGCTTTTGGTATATGTTCATTTCAGCAATTAATAAATATGACTGAGTGTAGCACAGTGCTTCAGAGTCTTCCCGACCCTTCCCTATGCAGTTCAAGGAACTACAATTTTCTGTCATGGCACGTGTCTATAGTGAGAAATCAGAAAGTGGTTTCTGAATGGCACGAGCTGAAACCTTGCTCACATGGAGAGAAAGGCTGGCTTGCAGCAATTTTTAATCCAGGAATGCAAACTCTGGGGAGATGAAGTCTCTTGAATAGCTATGACAGCGGTCCTAATTTAGAGCAAAGCATTCTGGGACTAAATAAATGGCACACCAGAGAGAGGAGGAGAACTGGAAGGAGCCTGCAGAAACTGCGGATGAGTAACCTAGGTTATTGTGTTAATGAGATTATGTTCTGCTTTGAGGTCTCCTGTAAAGAAAGACTGAGTCACTTTGTCTTGGCCTATGTCATGGGGAGGGGGAGGCTAGGGTTTCTTTTTAATGACCAAAATAGCTGTCCAGCTGCCAGGGGAGTTCCTTGATTCCCTGCCCGCCCCCCCAGCTATCCCTGAGAGTTACAGGGAACTTTTCCTTTTAGCCTCCTCTATGCCAACAGCCACCGTTCTCCAGCCAAGCCTCTCCAGACCTCCCTTACGGCCAGGCAGCGCCCCACACGCCCTCCTTTTTAGCTTCTCCATTGATGTTTGGTGGGATGGCTTTCCTGCCCAGGGTCCAGCCTGGGAAGTGGCTGTCAGCAGGACCCCACTTTCTCTGGCCTGGGGCCTCCCAGAGACCCCCAGTACAGGGGAACCTCTCTGTGCTGCCGGGAGCCCCCTTCTCCAGGGAGGGCAGCTTTCTTCTCCCTGCAGGTATTGCAATGCTACCAGCCCTGCGCTGAGGTGGTGTTTGATTTCCCTGTTCTATTTTCGAGTGCCAAGTAGAGCATTTCATATCTATAAAAATGTGTCTGTTGTATATCCTGTTACAGTGATATAACATACAATGGGAACACGCTGGTGTAAGTCCCTTTTGTACGGCTTATCAGCCTCCCTAATAGGGAATTCATGGTGTTTTAATTATATTGATGTAGTTGCAGCCATACGTAGTTCTCCATGTAAAAACAGGATGAGAAAAATCCCCTAGGTAAGAGAAATTCTGCTGGCCAGTTTTAGAAAAACCTTCACACGCATAACTTTTGTTTCAGGTGTCCTGCTATTCTCTGTACACGAGAGCACCTCTTGTTTGTAATGGGCTGATTAGTCATTTGACAAGTAAGCATGTTTACTCATAAAGCAACCTGTCTAGCTGCATGCATGACTAAACTGAGTAACTACATAATTATATTTCTGTAACTCAAGCCTTCTTTGCTGCGCCCCTTTCCTTGCGTAGGTTTGTTTTATTCTCTCCTGTCTGTCATGTCCATCATTCACACTATGTGCTCCGCTAGCACAAAGCTCAGTGCCCAAGGCAGTGTTTGATCACAGATATATTCTGTATTGATACATTTTACAGCTCACTTGTTCTGCTCAGAATTCAGAGGTGATACTGATTTAAAAGTTTGAAGAAGAGAAAACTGATCTTCAAGTGTATCCAGACTTGTATTCAGCCTTACTCATTGCTTTGAGTATTAGGCAGAAGCGTCACTACAGTTCTTATGGGACTGGTTATCCCCCCCCAAATATGAGCGTTCATGGCTTATAGTAGTGGTGGCAGAGCTGCGTCTACGCAGTGTCAGGCTCTAGGGCTCCAAATGTGCAAAATTACTTTTAGATTGGCATTAACAGAGCCAATGCAACAGCACTGTTCAGAGGATGAAGCCCTAAATTAGAAAGTGCTAGGCAGAAATTCAGACAGACTATGGAAATGCTGGACTGGGCAAAAAAGCTGTTAGCCTGGTAAGTCCGGCTCATTCATTTTCTTCCTTTCTCAGCGCAGTGCAACCACAATTTTTATCCCACATATCATCCTTAAAGATATTTTAATATTTGTTTTAGTGCACTCCAGGCAGTTAACAAATGCTTTCCTATATTTGTGACTGCTTGACTTTCATCAACTTCTGTTTATTTGTTCATTGTACTTTTTAATCCCTCAGTGGGGAAAAAAACCCCAACCACTAAAACCATTTTTTTTTTCAGTTTTATCAAATTGTTCTCTAATCACTGCTGGACACTTTTTCTTTCTTTTAGGCTGCTAAATTAGGAGTTAATTCCAGTTTCCTAGCTAGTTTCTTCAAGTTTACCTGAAAAGGGGCAGGATGGAGGGGGAAGACAGCTTGCCCAAGTCTTATGATTTGTGTTATAGCTATTCAGGCACAATGAAAATAAGTATGAAACAAGGAGTGTCAACAAATTTCACAAGGATTAATGTTTGCATCACTGATAAAGCAGAAGAAGAAACGCATGCCATGATAAGAAGGTGTGACTGTGAAGGAGGAAGAAAATTGAAAGTTGAATGATGGTAAAAAAGGGAGTCGGGGAGGGATTTAAACAGGTGAGAAAATAGGCAAGAATAATTGTATTGATTTTAGTTTGTAATAGAGGAAAGAGGCAATCATGGATTTCTCCCATATGGACATAGGGGAGAAGAAGAGGCGGGGAACATACAAGAGTTCTGTGACTTTGAGAGAAAAGGTTGCAAAGCTTGAACGCGGTCTGGCTGCCTTGGGGTAAGACTGGCTTTCATTAGTCCAAGCAACGGGGACAGGACAAAAGAAAGGACAATAAACAGAGTAGAGGGACTAGAGTAGCACTTCAGGGGGGCTCCTCAGAAGTTCAGCAGCAGCCATGTGGAAGTCGAATTGGCAAAGACACTTCCCCAAGAAGACGCAGTGGCTAAAATGTAGGTCTGGATGGATGCAGAGACCAAGATAAACACACACGTCACTGATGCAGAATGCTGCCAATGTGACTGGGTACTGATCTGCAGGGAGAGGCAGAAGAGAGAGAGCCTGCTGAGATTTCCATTTCCATGGCGAATGGGAATGGAAAAGGAAGCCTCATCTGTCAAAAGGAAGAAGTGATGACGGAGTTGTGAAAGCCAAGGAGAGAAAGTGTTGAGAGGAAAGATAAAGTTGGCAGAGAGATGACAAAAGTAAGAGACAGGGATCAGTGAAGATATAAATAAAGACAACATCATTTAAGGAAGCAGAAGTCACAAAAGCAATTTCAGTGGTGCAATGAGAGTAGATAGCAGAGTGTCAGAAATGCAAGACAGTAGAAAAGAGGCTTGGAAGTACTTGCTGTACGTGAGTTGTGGTATTAGTCTTGGTGAGAGATGAGCCAAGGAAATGAGGAAATGTTATCAATATTGAGAATAACAGTGTGCACACTAGAGGAAAGTTAGTGGCAGCTCTGAAGGACAGAGGGAACGAGAAAGAAGTGTCAAGAGCGTGTGAAAGAGAAGTGGTGTGAGTCTTAATAGCTTTAGGAATTGGTCTATGCAGTCTTGCACTGTAAAAAGGAGAAGTCATAGGAGAAAGCTTGCCAGCATGGGTAGGGAAGATGTTTTCAGAGACTTTTCTTGCCGCTGTCTGAAATCTGATGAATATACATACATCCTTTAGCGTCAAAGCTGGTTTTCAGACAAACCAGCAAGATGGAAGGGAAGAATCAACCATAAGGAGGGAGAGTTAAAGGAAAGGGGGGAAATATTTTGGTAGAGGAATATGGAACTGTCTAATTGGCATAATCTGTCATTTCCTACAGTATCACCAGTTCTTATATCCACTGTACTGAACGTCTGTGTAATGAAAAGTCAGGATTCAGGTCACTTGACAGACAGGCAGATGTACCTGCTGACTTCTAAGCTTACGTCTGTGTCTCTTTTGTCCAAGATGAGAAGCAGGGAAAGAAAAACCAGTTTTCAAAGTCAGGGTCAGCAGAGGCAAGCATGTAATTTGCATTTTATTAATGTGGGTTAGCTCAGCAGGTGAAGTCTAGCACACTGATAAATGACTTTGTAACAGGAAAAATAGGGTCAGTGACTGCAAATCATTTTTCCCCCTGAAGTAAATGAGGCCCTGTTGGCAGGGGGACTTGAGGGGGTCATATTTCAGTTCAGTCAGGAAATACAGATGTAGGCTGGACCAAAAGGGCTCTGAATATATCACCAGGGAAAAATTATGATGAAAAAGAGGTGGAGCTAGGCCCTGCAGTTATCACACTGTCCTGCTCCTAGGTGGTGATGGTTAGCTCCTGGTGTATTGGGTCCACGTGTTCTCCCACTGTGTTTAATCTGAGCAGCTCACAGAGCTGGCTCTATCCCTGGTTTCTTGCACAGAAACCGTCTGTTACCCCTCTGTGGAAATGAGACCTTTTACAGCTTTACAGCTATAATCTCCCAAAACATAATTGCCCTTCCCTTTACCCAACACTCCCCATTAGCTCAAGCACAGGTTTTATCCTTCCCTTTCTATAAAGTAACACTGAATTACTAAGTACAGAGCATCCCTTCATGGATGTATGGTTGTGGAAGCAACTGGGCACATGCATTTGAGGAGTACTAGCACTGATCATGCCCGACTGAGGCAGCTCAAGGAATATATACAGATCTGTGGAAAATAATCAGTATCTATGTGTTCTTCCTTGCCTGTGTCTTCTGAGCTTTCTTTGGGCTAAGGTCAGAGACTTTGAAGCCTTCTGCTGTCCTCCAAGTCATGGGAAGCTTCTTCAGTTATGAGTTGGATCTCACAGCTAAACCGACATGCCATGAAAGGAGGATTGTCTTTTCTGTTCCCTGGCTCAAGCTTTCTGTGCCTCCAAGTGCACCCTCAGCCTGTCAGGCCCAGGGTGGGATTAGAGAGCTCATCTCACCTGATCCAATAGTTACTCACTGCCAAAAGGGGTGATCCCACTCCACCTCCTCCCAGCAGCTTCCCTTCATGTGGCACTGGAGCTCGTCTTATCTGACAGCAAGGATTTTAAGGGACCTAAACTAGTAGAAAACTAACTCTGCCAAAGAAGGTGAGCAGTAATTTTGCTGGATTGGCTAGGTGAGCCATCCCACCACAGGATCACATGAGCATAGCCTGGGGGAGACAGGACTGCCGCGTTTGGTGCCAGAGAGCTGTTGGAGAGGCTTGGCTGCATCATCATGCCATACCCCACAGCACTGAAGAATCCATGCTCAATGCTGGTCTGTGCTCCACCTCTGAGAAAATTCTTCTATTCCTCACTCCTGGACATCAGGCAAACTCGTCGGGACTGATTCAGCCTCTAGCTATCTGACTTTCCAAAGATGCTCTCATTTTGAATGGGAGCAACTGAGTTTTAGTAACTCTGCTTTCTCATCTCTGGAAGGCGTGTGACACGGGCTGACAATTCAGCTCTACACCCACCGAGACATTTGGTAACTCAGCAATTTCTTACCTTAAACCAGAATACAAAAATTACACACAGACACGGTCCGCAAATTGTCACAGTTAGGCATGATGAGGCACCTACACATTGACCCAGAGCATATGTTACTTTTTTCCTGATTATATTGGCTCTGGTACCAGAACCTGAGGGTAGGGATAAGCGAGTACTGAATTGAGATGAATTTATACCTATTTGGTATTGAGACTGACATTTGTTTCAGTTCCTGGCACTATTATTAAAATGAAAATACGTAAGCTATGCCATATTTTGTGTTCTAATTTATTGGTGTAAATGACATAATTATTTTTTTTTTTTATCCTTTGAACAAAGTTCCCTCAGAACTTTTGGCACTCTCTACTCTGCCTTGCAGTGACCTTACATTGATATATTTTTTGTGAGTGTCCATGTGTCTCCTTTATTTTCTTTTCATTCATACCTTATCTGTTGGCACGGAGCTAAATCCAAATTTCAGCAACCTGTTCCCATGGCTAAACAACTGACCTACTGTCTTTTAACTGTTATTTTTTAATTTTGTGGCTGCTGGATCTATAAGCTCAGACAAGAGAAGTTAAAAGCAAGGCAGCGTTACATGTTCTGGTCTTTTGCAATATATTTATATCCTGCATGAATGTAATTATTTTACTTAGATCCAACATATATCTACCAACATGGTAGAAAACATGATAGAATATTTGAGAAATGAGAGCAACTATTTTGTCTTTAAATCTGGTAATTAAAAACTAATTTGTCAAACTAAAGACATTCTACTTTGTTGCCTTACATCATAGTGCTATAATGCCTGTAACACATAACACAACTACTTCTGTAATCCTTTGATTTGTTTTTGTCTAACAAAATCTTCTGGGTAAATAAATGTGCCTGTAGAAACCTTGCGTTGTAACATAGGTTTTGAAACATAGCACTGGATGTTCATTTCAAAAGGAAAATAGACAACTTCTTTAATTACCACCTTTTAGCTCTGCTTACTTAAAGAGGTACTCATATCTCTAAAGAAAGGAGCCGCCTTCTCTTCAAGGAAGTTATGCCATCACTGTGTCCCACAGGAAACCTTGAGCTACAGCGCTTTTCCAGCATGGCAAAGTGGATATATTTCAGACCAATCCAGAAATTGGTTCAGTGACTAACTGTACTTGACTAAATGTGGCGGGCTTTTTTTTCATAGGATGACAGGAACGTTTAAATAGCGGTCTGCAGAGGAATTGCTGCACCACTCACTGCCTGTGGCCACTTCAGTGGGTGCTGTGCTGATGTGGTCAAGAGGCAAAAAAGGAAAGGTGACTTAAAGTGACTTCTTTCTCGCTTGCAGGAGGGCCCACGCTTGCTGCTGCGGCAGCGCAGACAACTTTGAATGAATCACAGGATTCCAAGAATTAGCGAGAAACCTTGTCACGTGGGCAACCCACAGCACAGGAGCTGCCAGAACAATGCGGTGACTAAGGAGGCTGATGTGATCCCTGGATGTAGAATACCTTCCGTAGGAGTGAAGAGGTGATATTACAGTAACATTAAAGGAATAGCATGTCTTGCTCTGGTGCCCACGCTTGAGAAAAATTATGTTGACAATTTAGGCTTCAAAAAGGAGCAATGAGAGTTACATGATATCGAAGCAAAGCTGATTTATGGTAAGAGACTTATGATCAGTCTCTTTAGTTTATTGAAAAGAAGACTAACAGGGAACCTGATGATGAACAGTAGGCTGGTGCAGGTTCTTAGGGGCACTCATCCTGCGGACAAAGACATAGCCACATCCCATGGCAGGAGGTGAAAGCTAGAAATAAGGTAGATAGAGTAGTTCTGGGTAAAGATATCAATTAACTTCATCACAGTATTGGATGTGATGTGTGATCATCAATGATCATATTCTGGCCTAACAGCCCCAGGAGCCCTTTTAATTGCTATGGCAAAGGTGTCACAAAATGTGTGCGTGAATAATTGAGATGATATACTATGTAAATAGGGACAAATGCAACTACCCGAGGTCAGAAAACTCAAAAGGGCTGACTGGGACATCTGCATTTGAATAGCTCTGAGGGGAGGATTGTGCAAATAAAGGACTCTCTTGCTGCTATGGGGAATTCCAGGAGATGCTGGTTGTGGCCTTCCCAAAAGCATGATTTTCCTGTATTCCTTCCTGTGCCATCTCTGCCGTGTTAGCCTGTAAAACAATATGTCATTTATCTTCAAATTCCTCCTCAGGGCAGGGTTCAGGGGTCATACATGTATTCAGGGAAAAATACTCCTATGTTTCTCTCCCATTAAAATCAATGAGTTTTTAGGCTGTCTGAAGATAAACATAGAGTTCAGTCTTCTCTGAATGCAGCCAAGTAACCTACTGATTGTGTCTAGGTAAGGAGCCAGTAGGGATCTTTCTTTCTTTTCTTCGACTTCACACCAGTTTATTTCACGTTGTCTATTTAGACGCTAAGTCCTTTAAAGCACAAACTGTCATTTCTATGGATGTATGTCATTTCTATGGATGTAGTGTTTAGCACAGCTGAAGCCTGTCTTGATTGAGAGTTCTAGATGCAACTTGAATGCAGATAATAGAAATTTATAATAAAGCTTGTATTAATGCTTGGTCTCCCATGCTGTATAGCTTGACATCACTGCTGCTTTATCACTGCAAGCATTTACAAAAGCTACAGTCTTTCTGAGAGGACTCAGCAAATGCTGTTGTAGAAGGATTTTGTGCTTTGCCTCACAGCAAATACTTCCAGAACTGGACTGTTTCTTTTCCATGATCATCGCAAATTAATACCACACACATTTCATGTGCTCAAAGAAGAGCAAAAGAAGTCAACATTTGCCAAACATAAGTTAATCTGATTCTAGCTAAGGCCTGAAATAAATAAAGGCTTTTAGCATACATGGGCAGTCACTGGGTCCTTGGGTAACTGCCTGCCCTCGGCTCTCTGTACATAGCTCTAGTTGCTAACAGATCCTGGTTGAAATTCAAATCAGTTTCGGCATTGCTGCTGTCTCTTCTAATCGACTCTGTCGATACACTCAGCTAGTGGGAGGGACAGAGGAGCAAAGCAGGCAGAAAGGACCAGATGATTTCTAACACATGCTAGGCTATTCGGCAAAACGTTATGGACGCGAGGGCCTGACACTGCACAAGCACTGGGATTCCCCATGCCCTGCCAAGGAGCACTCTGTCAGAAAACCAAAAGCAATTTTTTTTTTTTTTTTTAATGTTAGAAGCATTAGGGCCAGACAGCGGTTGAAAACCACAGCTCAGTTGGCGTTGAGTGCTGCGCAGCAGCGGAAGCGCATGGAAAAATTCTGGCTGACTCATCCATAATTCATCTGGCGTCCCGGGGAACGTGCGCACTGGACTGGGATCCCTGGCACTCCTGCCAGGGAGAGGCCTGCTGCCCCGGCAAGCCGTGGGCAGCAACCAGCCCTCTTCCACCCAGGTAACCTTGCAGCCCCCAGGCTCGCTGTGGGGCTGTCGCGCCACCTCTGAAAGGGACTGGTTTCCCTGCTGTAGCACAGGGCAGGGGAGCATAGCCCCGGGAGACTTAGCGACTTGTGCTTCATGACGATGCTGCTGTGGGGAAGGGTCAGTGAGGGAGCTGGCCCCATACCCTGGGATAACACGTGTGATGATTTGAGGAATCCATCCCAGCCTGTTCAGTACTTGCATCTTCATACCTATGTGCGCGTGACGTGAACTCTGCTTTGAGTGACTCTGCACTTGGTGTACAACCTCCTGCCTGGGATGTGTTTCCAAGGGCTCCTGGCGAAGGGCTGGCCAGGTGTTATTAAAACTTAATGATCTGTTCACACCGAACCCAAAAGGTAGGCGGCTGCAACCCAGGGCAAAGTAGTTTTTAAGCCTGACCTTCAGCTTGGAGGTAGCTAAGCAACATATTCCATGTTGCAGGATTTCAGTCACCTGATGAGGCTATTTTGAAGGCACGGCTGGCCTGAAGAGACAAGTAGAAAGTCTTGCAGGCTGTTTGAAAGGAAAACAGAAGAAATAGGATGCATATCAGAGACCGTCAGTGATTTGCAGTTGTGTGCAGTAGCCTAAACTCAGAGGAGTTTGCAAGAGAATCTTATGGAAAAGAATGGTGACAAGTAGTGAGGAAAAAATTACATGGACAAATGAAAGTAGATGTTAATTACTTTATCTCAATCCGTTTATTTCTTCTACTGCCCAGGGCTGAAGGAGCTCACTCCTTCAGGACTGACTGCTTCCACTGATTTTCTGAAGGGATGAATGAAGTTCAAAGTACTCAAAATACCAGAGCTTCAAAATAAACTTGCGGGAAATCTGTCTATCCACCATTAGTCCTGGGACTGTGTGGTCAGCCATGCAGCCTAGGCAGAGCAAAGAGCTGAAGAGCATGTGTACGTGGTGGTGCCCAAACACAAGGGTCCAGAGTTGTCCACCTGGATTGCGGATGCCCCAAGACACCTGCAGATCAAGAGGGCTGTACGCCATAATGGTTGCCACAGTGGTTAACTTCCACCTGAACGCGCTATTGGTGAGAGCATGGAATAACTTGACAAAACAAGATTCAGAACTCATTAGCTAGCCCACACAAGTCAAAACCATCAGTTACATTCAGAGTCTGCAAATGTATATCTATTCTACTTCCAGAAGATGTATTTCAGGAAATTATCTTTTCAGGGTTGTAGTCATTGTCGCTACCCTCCATCATTTAAAGAAAAAAAAAAGGACGACATGACATAGACACATAATCTAGAAAATGTAGCATATTTTAATAATAAGAATTTTGCCTTGCCAAAGCAAAGTTTCTTTACTACATGATGCTTAATCTCACATACATTTCCATGGTTATTTTCTTGTCTTAAATCTAATTACTTCCCAGTATTTCAGTTTGTCATATCTATTTTCATCTCATGTTCTGCCACTGTTCCTGAGAGTACACTCCATTGCACAATTCTCTGTATTATTTACTTTGAGGCAGCCTCTGGGATAAAAAATTAGTCCTGGGATTTATCCACAGTTTTGACACTGGCCAGCTGGGTGACTTCTGGCCAAGTCACTGCACCTCTTCAGCACCATTTTCCCAGCAGTAAGAGTAGGGTAATAACCTGTTTTGAAAGCACATGGAGATCTGCAGATGAAGTGCTATATAGTTTACAGTCCCTGTTTACAGCAACAATTTCACTCATGTAACAGAGTTACGTACTAAATTTTCCCTTTTTTTTTTTTTTTTCTACAGATGAAAACCTGAAGACTGGCACCTGCCAAAGTGCTTATTAACCTATAACAGAATTGGCAAAAACAGATTATCACTGAATGTTTCTTTTCCTCAGCCTGTTTAAAACAGGCACAACAGTAATAGAGACAAGCTTTTAAACTAGATGTTTGTGACCTATTTGGAATATGTATAATCAGTGCAGTCTTTGCTCATTGGTTCTGATTTTTGTTTTCTTAAAGTGGCCTCTGAGGGAACAAATGCAACATTTCTTATACCTTTGACTACATGCACCCTAAGCCCAGCTAGGCAGGGGTGCTGCTTGAATTGCAGCAGCCCCACGACGTGGTAGGGAAAAACTGCCTGAATTTGAGAGTCACACTTGCATTTTGGTCCTGCCTGGGAGTTCACTGAACTCCACAGAGAAGGTCTGTCAAGTTACGAAAGTTTCCTGTAGTCTCTGCCTCTTCAGACTAAATCTGTCTTGCAGTGACTTTCATGACATCAGATAGAGTTGCCTCTAAAGAGATGCAAGTGCAACGGCCAAGTAATTGTGCTAGAGATGCATGAGTTCATTTTAAAATGGTTCCTGTTTCACCCTTATGCATGATCTTATTTAAAAAAAAAAAAAGCAAATTCAAGTTAACACTATATACATTCTCTTAAACAGTATCAACTGTGGGAAAGGTTCTTTCAACTCCATAACGTATATAATCACAATACTGTAGTAATCTCGTACAGTAATCAGGGTATCTTATCTCTGAAGTTGACATTTGGAATCCAGCCATATATCAAAAAAATCCCCCCAAAAGGGGAGAAAAGTCAGATTACTGCTGGCTACGGGGATATCCCCCTTTTCATTATTACATCACATTTATTTCCTCAGTTGTGCACTGCATAGTTCAAACATTGCATGCCCCTTAGCAGCGAACATCTCCCTCCCTGTTGAGGTACAGGGTCCTGGCTTTGATACCTGATATGCTGTGCACCAATGTGAAGCTTGATTTACCAGCGAGAATCCAAAGGAGTTCAAAATCCTACTAGCACAAGTGAGATTTGAGGACCAGGACTAGGACTTTTGTTTTGGCGCTGCAAGTCAGATTTTTGCAGTATTAGAGTCGATGTCCATCATCTGAGCCCTAGTAAACAAAGGCAAAACTGTGCAATGCCTAATATGTTGATGTTTATTTTAAGAGTATCATCTTGCAATGCCAAATTCAAGAATTTGTCTCATGCATCTGTTGATTTTGTAACTAAAGCACTGTTGGTCAAGTTGTTTTCCTTACTGCTTCATAATTGTGGGAGGAAGACATGTAAGTGGATCGGAATTGTGCACCACAACAATGAATGTAACTCTCATTGAAGGCACAGGATATGAGATAGAAGAATCAAACTGGAGCCAGATGAGGACAGCTCTTCTACCAAGCGCTCAAGTTCCCCTAGGAGGATTTTATCACAGAATCACAGAATCACAGAATAGTCAGGGTTGGAAGGGACCTCTAGAGATCATCTAGTCCAACCCCCCCGCCAGAGCAGGGTCACCTACAACAGGTTGCACAGGACAGCGTCCAGGCGGGTTTTGAATGTCTCCAGAGTGGGAGACTCCACAACCTCTCTGGGCAGCCTGTTCCAGTGCTCCACCACCCTCAAAGTAAAGAAGTTCCTCCTCATGTTAAGATGGAACTTCCTATGTTCAAGTTTGTGCCCATTACCCCTCGTCCTATCAATGGGCACCACTGAAAAAAGACTGCTCCCATCCCCCTGGCATCCTCCCTTCAAGTATTTGAAAGCATTAACAAGATCCCCCCTCAATCTTCTTTTCTCCAGACTAAAGAGACCCAAATCCCTCAGCCTCTCCTCATATGAAAGATGTTCCAATCCCCTAATCATCTTTGTAGCCCTTTGCTGGACCCTCTCCAGCAGATCCTCCCTGGGGAGCCCAGAACTGGACGCAGTATTCCAGATGCGGCCTCACCAGGGCAGAGTAGAGGGGGAGGATGACCTCCCTCGACCTGCTGGCCACACTCCTTTTGATGCACCCCAGGATGCCATTGGCCCTCTTGGCCGCCAGGGCACATTGCTGGCTCATGGTCATCCTGTTGTCCACCAGGACTCCCAGGTCCCTTTCCACAGAGCTGCTCTCCAGGAGGTCGGCCCCCAGCCTGTACTGATGCATGGGGTTATTCCTCCCCAGATGCAGTACCCTACATTTACCCTTGTTGAATTTCATTAAGTTCCTCTCTGCCCAACTCTCCAGCCTGTCCAGGTCACGCTGTAAGGCAGCACAGCCTTCTGGTGTATCAGCCACTCCTCCCATTTTAGTGTCATCAGCAAACTCCAACCCTTGAAACCTAGTTGGGATATTTCTTCCAGTAGAGCTACACCTGTAGTGTAGGCAAGGTGCAGACATTTTACCAGGCTGAAACCATAGGAGCTTGGTTGCGCTTTGCTGCATCCTTGGCAGCACTGAAGGAGCTTGAATTAGTGAATTTTGTTCATGTATGTGTTTGTAAAAGGCACAATACTGGATGTTCAACGTCACTGAGAAGCCAACATAAATATACTGTGGTAATGACCTTCAGGATGTGGAAGAGAATGTTATAGCACTTAGTCATAAGTAAATAAATAGTATAACAATTCAGGCCTTATTAATTTGACATCTTTAAATTCAGTACAGTAGTAGATACCTGGCCCCTTCCTACTGTGCTTTTTAAGTTCTGCACTAAGCATTGGAAGCTAGATATTATACCTGTACAGTATGTCCTTTCTTCTCAGTTAAAAATTAAAGTAAAAGGGCGTTATCAAACAGGCTTAGAAACTATATGGGGGGTTGATAAATACAGGGCTAATAGTTGTGTACAGCCCTTCCTCCTCTTCCTATCTTCCCTTGCTTTTACGACCCATATTAAAAGGAAGAAGAGTTGTCTTTCAGACGGTGTTGATGTCCACCGTCAGTACACTTCTTGAAAAGATGTTGCTGGGTATGTCATCATGGGCATTCATTTCTTCAGAAACACAGAGAACCCTTGGTCGCCAGAGCCAGAAAACAGAAGCTCAGATAGCGATCATTTGGCACTTCTTGCTGGCCAATTTTTAACTACTGCTTTCACGCATATTTGTTACTAGCCGTTCATTAACAAGGAATGATTAGTTCTTTGTTCCAGCGGGGGAGGTGTCCTAAACTTTTCCTGCACTGTTGCCCCAGCAACGTGTCCTGGCTTTGTCTTCCAGGTCACATCTATCCTGCTTGAGCCAATACCAAGCTGTAAGCGCGTACCTGACCAAGGAACATTTAAAAGATTTGTGTGGCTGCATTTATATTCTCTGTGGGTAGACGTGGTTATAATACTTCCTTTTCCTGCATTTTTCACTGTGATTCAATATTCCTTCTGTACATAAGACTGTGCCACTTTAATTATGGATTGTGCTTCCATTTAAATTGACAGAGAATTTGTATTAAAAGTTTGAAAGAGAAGTTGCTGCCTTCTCTGCTATTAAAAGTATTACTGCTTTATATAACTACATGATTCCCATACAGTGGATAAATTATAACAGACAAATAAGCATCTCTGCCCACAAGGAACTTTTACTTCTGCATAAAAAGAGATGAAAGGATACGGAGCAGGAAAGTTCAATGCAGAAAGCAGACTGAGGTTTGGAGGGTAGAGAGAAGACGCTGCAAAGAAGGAAAGGTCAAATCTTATCCCAGCAATGAGGGGCAGTCAACAGAATTAGGGCCAGCATTAATGTCTCATGCTACGTACAGCAGTTCTTGGATTAGCGGCGACAATTGAGATGTCAGTAACTGAGGTGAAGAGGCTATTTTTCCTATGAAGTGTTTAATTTTGCAAGTGTATTTCCTCTTGCCCAAGCTCTGTCTCACCTCTTCCTATGAGCCAGGGATGACATGTCACTGAGTCACATCTCACTTCAGCTGCACCGCATCTTCAGCAGCTTTTGGACCCACCTCTTCAGCATTTTGCCAGTGCTACCTCCTGTCCTCCTTGCTCAGACACAAAGGTCAGGCAGGGAAGTGGGGCGGTGAGCCAGCCCATACCCATGGCTGCTCGTCCTGCTGGGCCACCTGCATGCCAGGTTGGGCTTCACACTCAGCTTGGCTTTGTGCTGACCAGGTGTGGCAGGAGGCCGCTTGGCAGCATCTAACAGCTCGTACGGGACCCACAGGGGCCAGGTAAAGACCCTCGTGCTGAATTGCATCAAATAAAGGAACCCATGCTGCAGGCAGAGGCTTTGGAGAGCAAAAGCGTGCTTTGACCGACGTGCTGTCCCTAGAAGCCAAATACGTACTAAAAGAACTCGCTAAAAGAAAACCAGCCACCCCCCTCGCCCCCCAAATTATACTATCTAAAATGACATAGATTGAAATTTCCCATTCAGTGAATTTAAAGTAAATATCTCATGCCTGTAAAAGTACTGTAAGACATTATAAAGATGTCAAAGTCAAGCACCCATAATAATAAGAAACATGTTAGTTTGGATTAAGCTTTGCAGCTTTAATTCTTTCCCTCTGAGTGCACTTGCATCATTTGTATGATCACGTATAACTTTTTGCAGAATGCAGAACGCTTGATTAAACAGGAACCCGTTCATCTGTTTTTGTCAAATATGCTAGAATGGGAGGGATGTCCTCCAGGTACCTGTCTTTCTCCATTAACTGCTGACAGAACTGAGGTGAGAACTTCAGTGAGATACCTAATGTGCTGGTCAGTGAAGCGATTCCTGCTTTTAGTACTGACACAGAATGCTCTTACTGGGTGTACTAGATTTGTTCCCCATAAAGCTCACCACCAGCTGATCCATGACCAGTGCAAGCCTTCTGCAGAAAGAAATCATAGTGCTTGATGGCTTCTGGTACGCTTCCACAGAGTGTCACTCACTGGCTAAGAGGCCTGTGTGGCCCGGGAACCTTATGTCAATCAGAACTGAAACACGTCTCTATGCAACAGTTCGTACCTTTCTGCAGGCTGGCAACAACTTTTAGAAATGCATTTTCAGGTTCTTCAGAGTCTCAAATGAACTGTTTTTAGCATAGACCCTCATCTAAAAATCCAGGCTGGTTGGTACAGCAAACAAGAAAAACCTAACTTAATTAAGCTAAGGATAGGATTTTCATATGTGATTTGTATTGCTCTCGCTAACGAGCTGGTTCTCCAACACAGCCTCATGCTATTGGTTATTGCTAGAGAGAATGACCTTCTCTACAACATATGGCCTCCTATAGACTGTACTTTTGTTAAGGGTTAGTTTGGAGCTGGGGATAAATGCTATCTGTCGCCATGAATTTCATATGACACTTCAGTAAACTTGCAAGTTGCTAGGACTGCGCTCTCAACAAGTCCGGCTGCTAACTGCAAGACACTATATAAAAGGAGGTGTTTGCATTCACAGAGTTTAGTCAAAGTTGCTTGGCACGTCAACAACATAACATATGCACTAGAAGAAATGAGTCTCTAACACAATGACATAACATATTCACTAGAAGAAATAAGGAGTCTCTAACACAATGACATAACATATTCACTAGAAGAAATAAGGAGTCCCTAATATCATAGAACTCCTAACTACAGACCATTAGAATTAAGCAAACTACTTGTTTAGCAAAACCTTCCTTTAATTACCAAGAACTAGCCAAGTGTGACAAATCCATGACAACACTGAATTGTTAGTTTCCTGCAATCCTTATGTTTAAAAATAAATTCCTCTCTACCATGAGATTTAATCTACTAAGGCCTGGGAGTATAGACAGCATTTGCCTATTAACAAGCATTATTATACACTGATTACCTTAAGAAACAAAAAAAGTGAACTGAAGTTAGTGATATACAATGGAGAGCTTTTTGAGATGGAAAAGATTTGCCCTCCACACTTCTCCTCAACCGTTCTCAAAATATGCCAAATATATTAAATATGAAGGGATCCGTACATACAGATTACTGTTGCTCTACAAAGCTGTAACATGGAGAAGAATGCTGTCAGGTCAAATTAGGTGTTGCTGATTTTCAGTATTTCATTACAAATCCTTCAATACTTTTTTCAGCTGCCAAAGTCAAGGGACTGCAGTAAGAATGCCAGCTTTTATATTTTTTAAGCAAGTTTTTAATTCTTCTGTATGGCAAAAGCTTGTAAATATGAAAGGAAGGTCTCTGAAAAGCTCAGAAAACAGATGGCAAATAACCAACCACCTACCCATCCTCTCTAAATGTCTTATTTTTAAGAAAATGGGCTTTTAAGCCAACTTAATTTGTGGGTGGGCATTGACTCATGAGTTTTGAACACTTTTACTGTGGCAAAGCAAATCTGGATCAAAACTTAAATGTTATGTTTCAAAAAGCACTGTTGAAATTTTTTTTAAAGCAACAGAAATGCCTGTATTCCCTTTAGTTTTCAGATTATCCAAATTAAATCCGTATTTTCAAACCACTCAAGCATTCCCTTACATTGTTACTAGTCAAAACACGAGAAACCTGTTAGCGTATCAGTCACACGAGGTTTTAAGAAGAGGTTAAGCAGGTGCCTGTCAGGAGTGCTCATGGGACAGCTGGTCCAGCCATGGAGGGGAGAGGAGGTCAGGTAACCTCTCAGTCTTTCTCAGCATTTTGATTCCTAGAAAGAAAAACTGACTTTATTATTGAGACGCTTCCAAGGGGGGCAGTACCGCCCAGCTGTAACAAATCAGTGACAATACCACGGCTTTTATATAGTACAGATTTTCATATCATACTCTATAGCATCCTCACACAGCTAAGTTCACAAGGTAAGTTAAAAGAAGTTGCCAAGTAGACAAGATTCAGTCATTTTTATGCTGATTGAATGATATTGTTGATGACAGAGGTTAGCATAGGTGTGGCTTGGCAAACAAAAATAATTGCTGATCATAATAATAATATGTACTAGAACAGGAAGCTACTCTTCCGCCAAGCTTCTGAACATATACATTGCAATCATGACAGCATATATAATGGCAAGTTAATCTTAAAAACAATCACCTGCAAAATCATGACCTTGTTTGAAATATTTTAATTGCTCTGTCACGCAAGTATTCTCCAAGGTTACTATGACAGAACAAAGTTAGGAAAATATTGTGCGTTTTGTCAGACGATGTGCTTTGTAGATGCATGTTTTTGTACTCTTAAAATAAAAGGAGGCAACTGTCTGTACATCCTACAGGCTTCTGGTGTATTTAGTATATTCCACAAATCATAACATAATGATTAGTCCTGTACAGTAAAATAGTATTCTCTAACAAGAGTGGCAGATTTTCAGGATTTCGAGACTTCAGCAGGTATTCAGGATTTCATGCTAACTTGTTTCCCTGGAACAGATTTGAAAGAGGCAAACTACAGATTGGCAGTAGGACTGGGAGCAGCTACAATAACAAAAAATTATTAAAACTCAGTGTTTTCACCTGTCAGTTTCACGTTCCTAATGTCCATTTAAAATCTATTTCTGCCACTAAGTTTAGCATGCAGAATGTTTGAATTCATAGGTGTGAGAGATGCAGAGAGGAAAAAAAAATAGTGTCTCATATGTAAACATCTATTTTAACTGAAGAGCCCAGTGAGCTAAAACAAAAAGCGCTACAAAACTCCATCTGCGTGCAATTCCCGGAGCCTTACTCATCTCACTTCCTGATTCTCCTTTTTGGCCTCCTTTCCCTTAGGGCCCTCCCACCTCTATAAACACCATAACAATAATTATCCCGTCAGTGGAGACTTAAACATTCTTGACATCCTAACATCTAAGAAGTACAGGACATTTCACAAAGGCCTGGCCTGGCTTTCAAGAAGTGGGTCAGCTTGACACATCCCACGTGTTTCTGAAAGCCGGCAGTCTTTGCTCATCTATGGTAATGGGCACCCTACCAATGCACCAGCTGGAAACAAAACACCGCCTGGTTTGCCAGCGGAACTTTAAAACCTTTACCCGAAAGCACGTAACTTGTAAATTTCCACCCTACACATCATATAGAGGATGTCCTGTGGAGCCCGGCCACACAGCAGTTTCCAAACTCGCAGGTTCGGTGAACCGCCCTGCCCCTCGTTAGTGAAAAGGGGACTGGAACTCTTCCAGCTGCTCGCAGGAGTCAGGCTGCTGATGCACCCAGCCAGGGTGAGGGGAAAAGGAGCACAGAGTGCTTCAGCCCGTCAGTCCACAGAGGCCGGGTGATCAGCTCTTTCCCTTCTTTCATTTCATCTTTTCCCGTCCTTCAACCTCACTTCACTTGGTGACTTACCACAAAGGGATTTTTCAGTCCGGGCTGATCTGGCCAAACTCTTTTACTGTAGAAATCCTGGCCGCTGTGATTTTTTTTCAGTCAGTCTTCAATGGTTTTTCTTATATTTCAACATTTAAATCATGCCAACTTGCTTCCACCCTCAGCAGAAGTTCATGATGACTTAGAAATGGATCTTGACCCACTAGCTGAAAATCACTTCTCTAATAGTGTTATGGTTTGATATCTGTTTTCACAAAAGGAATAAACCAACGTGTCTCATCGTATTCTCTATCCTCCCCCTGCATAAATTTGTCTTGTGAATAAAACACATTCTATTCCGTTTGGAGGGCATTTTATTTCTGTGCTCATTTTGACATTTTAGTTAGAATACGATGCTTGTATAGTAGCCCAGACAGCGGAAACCATAAAAACTTCTATTTATGATCTATCCTGATGAAAAGATTTTCAGTTCTCCTTAAACTGCCTTTTAATATGGGGGAAAAAAAAAAACAACAGCCTTTGCACCAGAAAATGATAAAAAATAATTGTTCTTCAGTGTGGAAAGAGGACATGGTAAAGAGCTATGAATAATAATTTTGGAAGAAAAGCATGAGGTTAACTATGAATAAACTTTAAACTCATTAACAAAATGCAAAGAAATTCAAAGAAGTCAGACTATAAAGGTTAAATTTGGTGAGATTTTGTACAAAGAGTAGATCATACTTCTACAAAACTTGAGGTCCTCATAGATCACAGTGCCCATGTACATACCAGAAAGGTAAGAAGACAGAGAACAAGTCTGCTCCGGCTGTGTATCCACACTGGTGTTGAAGTACCAAAACTAAATAGATATATATCTCTCCACATATATATATATATTTAAAAATACCACAACTGAAGCATTGGCAAACAAGAGAGACTTCTAATCACTCTTGGTCTAAGATAGGTACAGGTATAGTTGACTCATACAATGAAATTATTTCTGTTTAGCAGATTGCTCAGTTTTATGAAAGCAGAAGCACTGTGTTATGTGTGAGCAGCAATATAGTAATAGTGTAAATTGCAACTTGATTACCATTTGATTCAACCAAGTTAAAAGCTGATGATGGCCTATAATTCATACATGATTCATTTCGGCAGGTCTTTCATTTCTCAGTTCATCAAGCCTATCGTATATATGAGCAATTAAATTAGCAGGAAAAAAATAGTCCGAATAGCAAAGGGCTCAGCAAAAAGAAATAATCCTCCAGGTAGTTTGAAAAGATCTATCCTTAACACTGTTAAAATATCATAGCCTACTTCTTAGTGGCTTTCTTTTCTTATTAGGACCAGTAATTCAGCACAGCAGGTACAACAATAAATAACACACTGCTGATTTCCAAGCAGTGTCTTGAAGCAGGGAAAATTAATTCCAAAACAGTTACAAAGAAACTATGCATCGGAAAAACTTAACCAGGAGAAATACTAAACAAAGCACAGCAAACAGTTACCATCACTACAAACGGGACATACTGGATCTCAGAAAGCAGCTGGAAATTTGCCTGGCTGGCAGCCGTAGCTCACATACTAAATTCACATGTAACTAGGAAGCTTGGTCCTAAGGGGGGGCGACAAAGGACATGCACAGAAACAGGCTCCCGAGGAGAATCCTGCCTCTGTTTCTTGACGACAGCCAGAATGTCATCGGCATCACTGGCACAGATGGCCACAGCCCACTTACTCACTCCTCATGAACACACTGAGTACAGCCAACACAGGATCCAGGAGTTAAATTAACCTCAGCAACGTCGAGGCCATGCGGAACACTCCATTGTGAGAGGAGGACGTGCTTGTGCAGTTGGGAGAGCTTTATCCTTAGCAATGCTGCCTGGAGGGTGTCAGTCAGGGGCTGCTCTCCCCTCTCCTCTGGCTCTGGATTCCCCGAGGGAGGAGAGCCAACGGGCGTACTGACGCTGAGCTGATGCCCATGCAGCACGTCTGCCTGCAGGACCTGGGTTCTGGAGTGATGGAGGGATCTGATCACCTGCACCCACATAAAAATCCGTGTTCGACATGTTGACACCCTGTGGATATGTCCAATAGGAGGCCAAACAAATACGCTCAGGTGCTGGAATGCTTGGGTGAGAATCAGAATGGTTAGAGTTGGAAGGGACCTTAAAGATCAGCTAGTTCCAACCCCCCTGCCACGGGCAGGGACACCTCCCACTAGACCAGGCTGCTCAAAGCCCCATCCAGCCTGGCCTTGAACACCTCCAGGGATGCGGCATCCACAGCTTCTCTGGGCAACCTGTTCCAAAACAGGTTGCATTTTCTTTGGTCGAAATGGTCACTAGAAGCAAACATAAACGAAAAAGCATACAGATGAAAATCTCTGCATAAAAAATTAGGCCTAACTAGGCTTTTCTGCAAAGCAAAATAATTTGTCTGATCCATCTATTGAAATTCTTTGTCAGTGTCAAAATAAACCCCACCCAAAAAACAAAGAGATTTTGGTGGACTAGTTCACGTTTTACAGCGTTTCAAAAGGCCTTTGATTAAATCCCTAAGCCAGAGACGACTCAAGCAGCTAAGTAATCACTGGGCAAGAAGAAAAGTACTATCCTGGCTCAAAAACTGGAGATGGAAAACAAAGCACAGAATTCAACAGCGAGTTTCTGCGATGGCAGAAGGTTAACGATAGCCTGCTTCAGGGCTCTGCAGCAAGCCTCATATTGTGCTGTATGCACCGCTGATCTAATAAGAGGACTGTATCGTGAGACAGTAAAACTTGCAGCTGTCATAATTATTTCAGTTAAGCAAGACAAGAGGGGACTGTGATGATAAGGGAGTCCTAAAGAAATAGAATGGATCACATAATGGTGAAATTAATTTCAATGCAAAATAACACATGTTAAGACAGGAACATGAGTACCGCTCCTAAATTTGACAAGTTCCAATTCATTTATGTCAACTGAAAAGCAGAAAATGGGCATTTATGTAAATATCTGTGGGCTCTCTGTAATCCTCACAAAGCTGCAGTCAGAAAACAAATATGCTAATAGGAGGAATAAATAACATACTGGTTAATACTCAGTATCAGAATCCCTCTACAGAAGGGAATTTATTTCCTCATAGTCTACAGTATATCCTACCTCAGAAAAAGCAATGTGGACAAGCCTGTGTGCGGGTGAGTTTAGGGGAAAAGGTTTTTATAAAAAACAACATTTTGATAGATTTGGATTATTTATCCTAGGAAGGTGGTAAATGACAGGATAAAAGCACTCAGGGCAGGGAATAATGTCAAGAATTAAGCATGGGAACACCTGTTCTCCTGTCTTATTGTACAAGAAACAGGAACTTGATGAGGTCAATCTCAAAATGGGTGACATGAAATATTTTTGCACAAAGTGAGCCAGGACTCAGGAAGTAGCTATCGTGAAAAATTAATTGAAATTTAAAAAAGTGTTAAGACACACCTACACTTATGAACATAACAAATATATCCCCTGCAGACATTGTTAGCCAAATACTGCATTTCTTTTAATTTAACTCCAAAACACTCAGCATCATGGTTTACAACAAGCTCAAGATATTAGAAAGCAAACTTAGATCTAGTAGGAGATAGTGTACCAGGGCCAGGGTAATTGACCCTCGGGCATGATTCAGCATGTGTTTTGATGTCCATCCTAGGCATTTCTACTCTTGTATAGTTTGCAGCTCATTTTGATAGGGTACTTTTAGATAATTGCATTTTGTCCAGCCATAGATGCTACTAGACATCACACAGTGGTCTCGCGTGACAGCATATTTTGGCTTTGACTAGAGGCAATAAATGTTTAGCTTCTTACAAGCCTCTGTGAGTGTCACACCTGCATTACCTCACCAGCCATTTCACACAGGTGAAGCACAATTAACCTCCTCTACTTCCTTCTTCTGTAGGTGTTCTCCAACATGCTGGCAGCTGGAAATGCTTTGGGAAGCGCACAATTTTTGAGGTTCTAGGCCTGCCTGAAAAACCACCTTCCTTTTCTGATGTTTTCCAAGCGATGCTTGCCTGTCTGTAGATGTTTTTGCTTTCACTGCTGCCATGTGAAAATACCAGTGCAGGCAGCCACTTATTAATCAATGAGATTAAAAATAAGCAATATCCCTCAAAGCACAAACCAAAGAAAAAAACCCAAACCACAGCAAACAAATACCCCCCCACACACGCTGTTCAGCTCCTCCTGCCCTCCTCAACCGAGGCATTCCCAAGCTTTCCTGTGGGCCGCCCTGCCCTGCCCTCAGTCGCACTTCCCCTTGCACTGTCCCCTTGCGGGGCCCACGGAGCCGAAGGGGATGGCGGGCAGCACAGACGGGCCAGGCCTGAGAGGGGGCCGCCTCCCAGGTACCCCAGGCGCGAGACCGGCCTGTCGCCACTCATTTTCTTCACCCGTCGTCACCGATGGCGGTACAACCCGCCGCGACGCCTTCCCCC
>VZSZ01002598.1:226577-253391 GCA_013398815.1 Ibidorhyncha struthersii
GGGGGAAGGCGGGGGGGGGACACACGACGACAAGGGGCCGCCCCCGCCTCCTCACGCCTCTGGAGTGGGCATTATGTAAACTCGGGAGACTTCCTCTGTGGATTCAGGTATCACCAGAAGGTTTGGGTCTGAGGCAGGAGAATAAAGGAGAATCGGCATGACGTGTCCTGTTTATGGTAATGAGCGAGAAAAGCAAGTGGCTTTTCTTTTTTTTTTTTTCCTTTCCCTCTCGAGAAGACCAAGGGTTAAACGGAGTTAAGAGCAGCAAGCGTTAAGCTATTAAACACGGAAATGACGGGAGGGGAAAGCACAGAGACAAACACTGTTTATTTTTGACTGTGAAAAATGGAATTAAAGTCACTGGTAATAGTCTTGCCTAACTATTGTACAGGCTACAGAGCGATTTGAGGGAAGCAATGACAATAGGACTTAGATTAATAAAGGTGACTATAACTTTCTGCCTAGACTTTTCATAGTTACCTGATTTTCAAAGAAAAGGTGAAATTCGTAGTATGCGTTTGTGTAAATGAGCAAGAGGCAACAGAAGAAAAACTTGTGTTGATTGTTATGAAATGTCATAAAACCTGGAAACATAAGCGTACACTCTGACCTGAAAAAACACAGACACATCTGGTGTTCTAGGCCTAAGTCCTAAAGTAGAAGCGTTGTGGATTCAAAACCACTTCTGAGTTGGCTGTGAAGAACTTGATCTTTTGTCAGTCTGTAGTCAAATGAACGTAATGGGAGGGGAAAAAAACAACCTTGCAATTATCCCTTCTCAGAGTTTACAGTGGAGAAATTCAAGTGAAATCTCGATAAACATGTTACTGTTTAATCGGAGGAGGAAAACGGCAACACAAACACATGGCAGGATTTGGCTGCTATGAAAGGATTAAATGTACTCTCAGAGACTTTTTTTTTTTAAATAGAGAGGCTTTATTATTACATACAAAATACTCTGTTAAAAATGCTAAGTTTAATGCACCATACAAAGATAATAAAGGAGGTTGATGACTATAGAGCAGGTTTCTGGGAGGCACTGAGTGATTTAAGGACACGTTATTTAATACTCAACTCTGAATTTCCTGGCTTTTCTTCAGTGTTTTATGACCTTGTATTTTTAGAAGCATTTTGTATTTTCTGGTGCTTAGTGGTGGTGGGTTGGTGGTGTTTTTTTTGTTTTTTTTTCTTCTTCTAAGATGATCATAGCTTTGTGGCCATCAAGTCCTTCTGCTGGTTTGTTTTTCTCTGATGATTCTTCTTGCTCGTGAACTGGAATTTAGAGATGGAATCTCTCTGGTCTGTCAGTGTAATTGCAGAAGTATATTTTCAATCTTTCTTTGTGCTGTCCCTGCCTGTTTTTCCTCACTTTTCTCCTTTGCCTTAGTGTTAATAAAATAAATTCATTAGCTCAAAGAAATTACAAGAGGCTCAGCATGTTTCTGAAGTATAGGTAGCATAGGAAGTACTGTGGGTACTCTACCATAAATCATAAAGCACAGTTAGTAGGTTATAATAGTAAAATACCTTTACTCTCGCTGTTACTTAACAGTCAGTGATGAAGGTTGAAGAGTTGCTAGATTAGCCCAGAGGACTGTGAAAGGGGGAGGTGCCAATATAACGTGTACACTTTTCTTTCTCCTAAATGGGAGTGAATGGCCTCTTAAGTGGCCTGTCTTTTCTTCCTGGTAATTTAATGAAGGTGGCTGTTAGGGCAGCCCCATATATATGTTACCAGCTTGGCACCTGGAGTTACTAACTGGCCTAAGCAATGAGTGGTATCAGGGCATTCCTACCTGAGAACTGGGGGAAAAAAAACCCAGTGAAGCATCTGCTGCCTTTTCTCCCTCCTGGATCCTTCAGCCCTAAGAATACAATAAAAGGGAAGAAAATGAGGAGGTTCTGAGAGGAGAATAAAGGAAGATAGCAAGTGAGAATGTGCTTAGTGCTGTGAAATGTTGTTCCTACAAATCAGTTGCACATAGAGGTCTCAAAGCATTCAAAGTATCTTCTTGTGGAATACCGGCACTTTCAGTGCTTCTGAAGTTATCTAAGTAGTCATGGAAGAACGGTAGACGTTTTTGTTGAAAGAAAATTTGAATTGCGCATTGAGCATGGATAAAGATCTTTTGTATTCTTGACCAAAATACTCAGAGAAGGGAGAGAAGACAGATCTGTCCAAAGAACCCAATAATCAAAAGCAATTCTTACTGTTTTCTATTACTGTAGTATAGGTACCTTGTACAGTTACGCTTTTTCTGTAGATTTTTCGCTGTAGAATTGTGTGGAGTGATTTCCTCCTGTCTGTGACTGATAGGCGGAAAGTGGTAACATCAGTGTTCTCCTCCTACCTTGGATGTACTGGGGATACTTGCCTCTGGAAAAAATGGGTGAGGGGGAACAATCAGAGCAAAAGCTTTCAAAGTCTTTTTCATATGACTAGCTTCGTAATTTTAATGTGCTGATGTATTGTGAGCAGTGATATTTTTGTTTTGTTGGTTTGTGACAGGAATGATGGTCCTCTCTATGTAATTTTGAAGATTCCTTTCATTTTCTTGCATACCAGTGGACAACTTGTATGGAAACATGAGCTGCAATAGATGTCTCTTTCTACCCATTGCAGCTGTGATGCTTTGTGTACTGCATTTCTGGACCTGAAGCTTTTTGCAGGCATCCTAGAGAGTGCTTAAAAATTAAAACTGCCACAAAACCAGGCATTGATCAAGCGGTGGAGGTCTAAAGAAAGGAGTACACTCTAGCATCAGAATAACAGCTCTTCAAATTTTGTGGGGGGTCATCAAAACCCGAGGGCCTGTGTTCTTTTGTTATCTCTCCGAATCACAGTGTTACTTAAAAAAGAAAAGGAAAACATACATGGGGAGGTGGTTGAAGGGCATGTGCGTTGACTGCTGTGTTGTTTGCCAGACCAGGCTAATTTCTTTCCGCAGTGAGCTATTCTGTTACACTTCTACAAATTCTGACTCTTGATTAGGAAGCTTTGTCAAAATCTGGATATGAAATACATATACATTGGCGTCAGTCATACTGTAATATACTAAAGACTATACCCAAGGGTATTTTTGTTTGTTAGATAGACAGACGTACATTTCTGTGTTGCTGCCAGTTAGCTGTGCAAGCTGATAGAAAGCTAACGCTGTCTTAGTGACTTGTTCATGGTATGGGAGACATGAAAAACAGCATCAGAAAAAAAATTGTGTCGTTTCACTTAATTGTAGTATTAATAGCTCTGAGCTGTAATGAAGTGGTAAAGCATAAAGGTTCAAACAAGTGTATGCTACATGTAAAGCAGTTACCGCTATTAAGGTAAGACATCTTTAAAAATACTCCTACATATTTCTAAAATATTCAGAACACATGAATCTTGTTGAAAAACAGGGATTTCATAAATACTGTATGTAATATGAATGTTCCACTAGACAGGCAAGTTCAGTTTTCAGCAGATAATAATCTATGCTATGTACTATAAGGAGATAAAAATACAGACACAATGCAGATTGTAACCATGAAAGAAACTATATACAGAATTAGGTAAACAGCCTAAATCATTAGCGCTAAAATCATGGAAAGTCCTATAGTAACTTCACTTAAGTTAGTCTTGTGACAGTTGTCCAAAAAAAGCTGAGGAAAATTATGCAATTTTGAGTAAGCTGTCATTGCATGAACTTTTTCTAATGTATCACAGGCCAGGAAACCTTAGCCAGACATTTATTTACAATGCAGTTGCCTTTGAACTGTCTTTAGTGCCAAACTTAAAAAAAAAAAAAACAAACACCAAAACAAAAACCCGAAACAAACCAGAAAACTATTTTATTTTTCAGTGCAAACTATGCATCCAGATTTCTATAACAAACAGAATAGGATTCTACAGTAATAGTTCTGTGTTGTCATACAGTGATACGAGGATGGTGTCAGTTTTTCTGGCAGGAAACACTTGACGTGTATTCAGTAGAGTACAGTATGCCTGTTTTGGACACCTCTGTAGCTCTGAGATGTCTTGCTTTTTTAAACTGGGGAAAAAGTTGAAGTAAAATCAGTAATTTGCGCACATCTTTTTTTTTTCTTGTCTCAGTGAAACTTTCCTAATTAATTAAACAGAAGATTAGGACTTGCTTATTTTATGTTTGGCAATGTGAGCAAGTCATTGAACCACCTGTTGGAAATAACTGCAGTTCATCTTATGTAAACTTCATTTAAGGGTTTAAACTGTATAAACATGCTTAGTTTTGTCTAGGTAGATACTCCTGTAGACTTCTTTTGGACTATTTGGTGCACGTGCATTACACACTTAGATTTAGGTTCAAAGATTATATTTTTGAAAGCTGAAATGGCATCTCCAAATATGGCTTTATTTGAATTGTCTTTTTTTTCAAGTAGGTGGAATTTAAATTTAGATTAATTTCAATTTAATTTTGCTGAAGGACTGATGATACTACTTTTAGTAAAAATGATCAGTCTCAATGATTAAAAAAATAAAGCTTTACTCCTTGAGCATGGTCGACTCATGGTTGTTCAACAGTTTTAAAGAAAGCCCAATCAAAAACAATTCTGGTAATTGAATTTACCTATGATCTGGTTTACAGTGTAAAGTTCAGGCTTTGTATACCTGTTTTTCCTTCTCTGCTGTAGTGCATTTGTTTGCAGAATTCTCTTTTTAATGCTGAAGATGTTTAATTTTTGGTGTTAAATAATACATACTTTAAAAGTATTCTTTTCAATACTGTAGCTTGCAACTATGGAGGAGGTCTGTTTTGGGAACATAGGGCAGCGTCATATGACCAGGCATTTGGTACCTCCAGTTGAGAAGTTCAGAGTTGGGTGTCAAAGTTCCTTTTTATTCACAAGCAAGGAAATGGGGTTTCGGGTTACCAAAGAACGTGGCAGTATATAATGTCAAGCTATGTGGCTATATAATGTCAAGCTAATGGGCCACTCAGCTCAGTGTCCCATCAGTGACAGTGGCCGTAGGTGAGTGCCTGTGGAAAAATCTAAAAACATGTTGGGCATATATGGTGTATCTGTGTTTTCCCCTCTCAGTTTCCAGCCATTTTAAGCTGAAGGACATCCTGAGCTGAAGGCAGTTAATTTCTGTTCTAGAAGCATATCCAGCGTCCACTCAAATACTAGCATCTATGATACCCTTTGGAAAGAAATTTTGCAGTTCAGCTACCTGCTCTGTAAAGAGCCTCCTTCTTGTTGTAAAGCTGTCTGAAAACTAGTATCTCTTGACTCCTTATGTAATCCAACATAGCTTGGTAGTACTGTAAGTCTCAGCTAGCATGTTGAGACAATGTAGAGGTATTTGGAATATTTGAAAGTAGTTAATTGCTTGGTGCTGCTGAATTTGCTGTTATGTATGTAACTACAAATAAAAGCAGCATACTCAAGTAGTAAAACAGGATTAATAAGAGATTATATTAAAAGAACAGCAGTTCTAAATTTAGGGTGTCTTCTGTTTTAATGGGATGAAAGTAGTTTTGGGCACTGACTTCCCCAAGTGTGTTGCTTCACCACGTGAAGTGTTTGGCAATACTGGTAAGGTATCCTGTTACTTCTGCCCCTGTGTCGACCTTTATTTGCAGTGTGACAGCTGTGTGTGGTTGGGTTGTGAACTGGATCAGGGAACTGATCTGCTGCTTAAAAAAATCTGGTAGGTTTCTTAAAGCCCGATCAGCTAATCAATCTGGTTCACGATATGTCCTTGCAAATAGCTGCCTGAATTGGGGACGGGGTGGGAGAAGGGGACTAGTTTCAGGAAGAGGTGCTAAGAATACCTTAAGTTGGTATTGTTTCCAAACACTTAAATTGTGATTTCACAAAACAGAGTCTGCTGGGTAATAGATGTATATTTTCAATAATATTTGGCTAGTTCCTACTACTTTAGTCTTCTGTGTGGAAGACTTGCCCAAATAAGGAGACTGACTCAGACTGAAACTACAGAGATTATCAAGTGCATAGGGTAACCAAGGGAACTTCTTTGCAGTCTATTTTAAAGTAAAAACCTAAGGACATTTAAAAAGACAGTATCTTTCCTTCTCCCCATGCCTCTTTCTAAAAAATGCATCCTTTAATCAGAGCTATCTGAATTTAAGGGATCTCTTACGAGTTTGGTGTTCAGCCCATAAGGTTTTGGGTGCCTTTTAGCTGAAGGATTTCTGCATACTTAGGAATGATAATCTAATTTATAGTAGTTAAATAGTGAGCTACCATAACTTGAAAACCAAGCAAGCCTATGGAAGCTCTAAGGTTATGTACTTGGTTATTACCTTGGTTGACACAGCCTGAGGAAATAGCTTAAAAGTGGTGAACAATAAAACATGCATGCTGTCTTGTGTATAGAGGAGTAAATCAGTGTTTTTCCTCTTGTGAGACTTCTGAAAACAACACGTAGAAGGTAGGTAATAAGCTTAATATTGTAAAACCTGTGAGGTGATCACAGGATCTTTATATCAAATGTTTAGTAATGACATGTTGAAGTGAGTAATACATTTGCACCCAGAAAAGTAAGATAGTTGGACAGTTAGTTGCCTTAAGGTATTAACATGCTGAGGTGAACTAGTTATGTCTGAAAAACTTTGTAGGTTAAACCTAATCTCAATGAATGAAGAATTTGTGTTGTGCTGGCAGAGTTTTGGATGCAAATGCAGCCATGGTGAAATGGAGAGTTCTCCTTGGCTTAGTATATGCCATTTGGTCAGAGATGGTTGGTGCTAGCTGTACAGGCAAAAAAGGGTTTGCTGTTTTATCAACATTTACACTAGAGGGCTCTGGTTAGAGGCTCAGTAGTGTAGGTCAGCTGCGCCTGATCTTTCAGGCTGGCTGCGCTGTCCTTTTTCTGCAGTTTCTTCCTTGCTGTATGATGACTTGCTGCACATGAAACATGATTAATCTGTGTCTGAGCAATAATTCCAGTGTTAATGCCACTGGAAGGAGTGGTTTGGTTTTGTTTTTTGGCATTCACAGATCAATTGCTATGCAGGTGCAGTAGGCCTCCCTGTCTGGACTGGAGATGTCAGCTGGAGTGCTGCAGTCAAGTGATTTGTACAGCACACTCAAAACAGTAACCTCTTTCCATCATGCCTCAGATCCACATGGAGAGTGGGCATGGGATCTGCGTGAATTATTCTTACAGCAGTGACAATCTGTTCCTGTTCATCTTATTGAAATACCTCTTGCCAGGAGCCAATATACTTCCCACTTTGCTCTCTCTTTCTTTTTTCCTTTTTTTTTCTTTTCCAAAATTTTTTAAAAATTATGTTCTGTGATCCCGTGTGTGACTTTCACACAGTAATGGAGGGATTTTGGTGTGCCTCGGAGAGACTGAGCTTGCTTGAACAGGTTGCTGCTAAAACAAGTCATTTGGCCACAAGCCTGCTTCCAAGTTGCATTCGGAACAAAGGGCTGTGAAGAGGGTGACACATTCAGAAGAGTTAGTCTTAGTGGAGTGCTAGTGGCTCTTGGGTTTAGGTTGAGAATCCCTGGAGTAGACAAGAGGTGATATTGGGCACTTTTCTTGTGGCAGAGCTAATACATAGTGAACCTTACAGGAAAAAGGAGTAGGAGCTGCATTAGCTCAGTTGCAGGCTGTACTGCTTAATGCTGTCCTGAAATAACATTCAGAACATGGAAATGAATTATGAGTCGTATGTTCTGTATAATGACTGATGTTTATTCTGAAGGACATTAGAATTAAAGTATCTTAATTAACTTGAAGGTTCAGAAGCACTAAGCATTAGATTAAACTCTATTATATCAAGTTTCATTCTATAAAAATGAGTAAGCCCTGTGCATTTGAGAAATCATATAGTTCTTTCAAACCCAGGCTGGCTTTTGACAGCTATGTTGCTTATTGCAGTGAAACTTTTTTTCTAGTTTCTCTTTAAATAATTGTGGAAACTTTGAGAGTAGTATATCCAGAACTTCTCACAACATGCTTAGTTCCAATGCAGGTACCTACAATGAAAACTTAATGTTGGAAGAAAATATTCTAGCATAAAAATGAGTCTGATTAGAATATTTTATATTGTTTGCTTATTATGTAAGCCTTCTGTTTTGAGTAGTTGGTATGTATACCTTTGAGTCATCTTCTGCAATTATCTAAAATACATTTTTGTTGTGTTTTGAATGCAATTGTTTTTCAGGTCATGGAAAAACTCCAAAAGATGCTGCTTCTGTTCGAGCTACACATCCTATACCTGCAGCCTGTGGCATATACTATTTCGAAGTTAAAATTGTCAGTAAGGGAAGAGATGGGTAAGCATTGAGTACATTATTAATTAATTATTACTTTAAATACTGTCTCAAATCGTCTTTCAGTCAACAGATGTCTTTGGTATCAAAACTTATTTTCATACTTTACCACTTTATATATAGCTTAATTCCTTATTCATGAGAAGTTGCACTCTGTCTGGTTGTTTTGAGGGAGTTGATTGTGGTATTTATTGTCCACAAATCGGCGTACACAATAAATACCATAACGGCATCTTCTAATTTTCTCTTGACAGAGGAGTTAGCGTTTGAATGGCTATAGTTTGACCCTGCTCTTACATTTAAAGGTGTTGTTTCTTGACTATATGGCTTTACAGACTGTCATGTAATTTTTTAGGAAGTTTTTAGGGTGTGCAGCAGACCACCTTCCCTTCTCCGTGCAATCTTTTCATGGATGTTGTATCAATTTTAAAATGGAAAGTTATTCTTAAGGCTACTTGTTGGTGAACAGTAATAAGAATGAAGTGGGATGTTCTGAACTGGTTCCTGGGAATTTGTCACCTTATGGAAAGAACAAAAGTTGATGAGTGAGTGCAGCTGCTGCTTCCCAGAACCCATCTGAATTATGAATCTGTTGAAGTGCAGGTGATACCGTGTTTTTAAGTCTACTGAGGTAGATAGAATCTCACCTGGGAAAGTCTTGAAATGCTAATGAAATCCTTGCTAGACTGCTCTAATGCCTTTTCATCTTTCACTGGTTTTGGTAGAGGGTGTTTTTTAATCCTGAGACATTGATTACGTTGCCCATGTAGGACTACATAAGCAATACTTCTTTTCAGTATGCTGTAGTGTATACTGTGGTTCTACTTCAAGGTTCCAGTCAGGATTTAATGTCATTGTCCTAGGTACTTGTTGTGGTTTAGGCCACTTTTTTTGTCCTCAAACCAGGACAGTACTGTACAAGCATGTTGCGGATGCTTATGTCCTGTTGTGAAAATAAATCTTGAGAGAAAGATGTCGTACCCCTTTGGATTAAATTCAGTACCTTTGCCTTTTGTTTGTCTTGCTGCTGTTTCTTTCTTTCATTTTCCTAGTGCTCTGTAAACCTTCTGTAAATCAGAAACAGTATTCAAACTTTTTAATTTTGTTTATAGTATTGTATAGAGATATTTTGAAAGAGTAGTCTCTCAATACTGCTGCTTCTGTGGAGGGGCATTTATGAGTTTGGTATCGGTCCTGTTCCCCAAAGTTACCTCTAGGAGATTTCATTGCTGTGAAAAACTTAGGTGTGTAGTTGCTTTTGTGACACTATGAAGACCTAGTTATTTTTAAATCAAGACAATAGAAATTAGTGTTTTAAGTAATGTTTTGCTATCAATTTTAGGAGAGCAGCTTTTATTTTTTTTTATTTCTTAAACACTTTTTAAAAAATTGCCTGTTGCTGTCAGTTAAGATGTTCTTACTATGATTTACTACTGATACACATGTCAATTCCTGAAATGTACTTCTGCCTGCTTAGTTTGGAAGCTAGCTTTCATGAAATGGTGGATTTCAAAAGGTTGTCTGTGTGTGTGGATGTTGTTTTACATAGCTCCTCTAACTAACACTTTACCTTAGACCTCTTTGTGTTGCTTTTTAGTAATTTATTGTTCAGCTAGCCGCTCAAGACAATCCTACAAAAGTAGAAAACACCTTTGAATAAAGTGTTTCAAGGTTTTGTAGTTTAAATGGTTATTTGTGAGGCGTACATAGCTAAGACTTGTGAAGTTGCCTGCTGAGATTGCTTAAAAAAATTGGAGGGGTACTTCTTTCAGTTAATGATAATACATACTGCCTTGTCCTTTCTTCAGCCTGGTGACCTTTTTTTAGTGTCATTTTATGAAACGTTAGCTGCATAATGAGCTATGTTCATTTTTTTCATTGTATAAGATAGTGTGGCTGCTGGGGAATACTGTGCACAGAGCCAAAGCCAAATCTAGCTTCATCTGGTAAAGAGCAGGAGTCAACATGTGGAGTGTCACTGGGTGTGATGTGTGTATCTCTAGACCTTGTTTTCAGGTCCAAGAGGTCTTTGACTCGATGCAGTGTGAATCTCTTGTGGATCAATGTTATGCTGCATTCACACTAATAAATTCTTCTGTAATAAGTAGATCGGAGAATTTGATGCAGAAAGATATAAGTAGGTCTATAGACACCCATTTGTGTCAGATAGGGTTTATTAGTTCTTTCTCACTGCCTTTTATGGTATACCTGGCTTGCTCCATGTACACTTTTACCAGTTTTTGTCTTCTTTACTTGGCGTCTGGTGATGGGAACGGAGTTCAGGAAGACCATATCTGTAGACGACCAGCATGGAACTAATAAGGTCAATTAGTTAAAATCCTTTACTGTTGAAAAAGCATCTATTCTCAAGGCCTGAGCCTAGCTGTGGAAGCGCTACAGCTGTATTTTATAGCACTGATTAAAATAAAACCTAGAGTACCTGAGGCACCTCAGATACCTATCTGCAAGTACAGCTTTCAACTTTCATAAATGTCAGTGGATGATTTAATGGTGTTTATTTGGGGTCCCCTTTGGTAGTGACCTTTACTATTTCTATAGTTTACCTTTTTTTTAAAATAAATTCAGCTTAAAGTATTTAGTCCATATACTATGTTTTATGGGCAAGTCTAACAGCATTCTTGCTTGTGTACTCCACTTAGCATGACTTGCCTCAAATCATCAAACCTGTTTTAACTAAAAACCTAGTGTAGGAGATTTTTTTTTTTTTTTTTTTTTTTTTGTTAAATAAGACCAATATNGTCTCAAAGTTGGTGGGTAATCACAAAGATTGTTCTCTGACGGAGCACAGCTCTTTTTAGTGTAGGACACAGATATGGCACGGGTTCCAGTATGGCTTGTCATAGCTGTCTGTGCATGAGACAAGCATTAGTTTTGTTGCACTAGTGACCTGGGTCATTAAATTCTTTATGTATTTGGGGGGGGGAACAGTCTTGAGTAGGAATTTGAAGGTGCATAATACGTTAATTTTGCAGGTGTTCATGATGATCAACTTCTAGGCATTATGGACACATTGAAGAAAGCATGAAAGCAGGCTTGCTAGGAAGTAAGAAGTGAGTACCGAGGTTGGTGTTGCAGAGCAGATGAAGTGAAGCTGCTTTTTGATACCTCAGTGAGGGCTGATAGGGCCATGCAGCAACTGATGGTAACAGGTGAGAAAAAGGGAAGTGAGAATTAAGGTTTATAAAAGTAATAAGGTTGAAATATCATTCAAAAAAAACCTGTCTTGGTACTTGTACAGTGTTTGGCACAGAGAGTCCTAAGATCTTCTATGTGCTGCTGCAGTACAGATATGTGAAACAATTATCTTAAATATTTTTAAATTCTTAAACATGCTAACTGGCTGTCATGTTGGTCTGTAAATATTTTCTGTTGTTCTTTATTTCTTCAGTTTTATTCCTTAATTTCATGTCTCCTTTTGCAGTCTGAGGACCTCTGTTTATTTACATTTTCCTTTTATACTCTCTTTTGGTTTGTTTTGGTTGGCTTCATGTGGAACATTGTGGACTGTGATGTGAGCGATTGGAGATGATAACGGTAGATGAGTAATAGCTGTAAGTATGGGGAACAGTACCACAGTGATGATTAGAAAGCATGGTAGGAAGGAGAATATTAACTACAATAAGTTATAACTACATCTCTATTGAAATCCCCAGTTAATTTAAAAATAAATAAATACATATATGTGTGAGTTAAAGCAGAGTACTGCAGCAAGTACTGTGGAAAATCCTGATACGACTGGAGAAGCTAAACATAGTTGTAGCTTTAAATTAAACCTTTATAAGCTAGTAACACAGTCCTCATTTGTTATTGATCTATCAGAGAACCAGAAGTAATGTACATAGCTTTTGTTCTGTAATTTCTTAATACAGTACTCAAGGGAATGAGATAGGCTTTGTGTTGCCTTTTGCATACAACTCTAATTTTAGTTTCAACTAAATTTCTAGAATAGGAGCTTAATTAAAGCAAACTACACTGACAGTCTAGGAATGTGAATGAAGAAGGATGTGCTCAGTCCCCTCTGGACCTGTTCTTGTGATTTGGAGATGCAAGCCCTTAGTTTTTAAATCTGTTATAATTCTATACTGTCCCCTTGCTTTCCAAAAATGAATCACCATGGTGGGTATTCTGTTAGCGAGGAAGGTGTATCCAAGTGAGACTCTTTCCAGTCTTTCTCAAATGTTGATTTCAGTTTTCTTACGCTGCGTTTTGCTGAGTTTATTTGCGCTAGTCTTTTACATATTTAGGTCCTCTGGCTTTGTGTAAAGAGGTAATGCATCTGCCATACAGCCTCACAGTTAATATTTTATTTCAGATAACAGTTAACATTTCCCTCTTTTGCACAACTAAAGATACTTGCATGATACTGTCATAATTTATGTAAACTACAAGTCTGATAGCTTTGTGCTGTTGCAGTGGGCATCCTTTG
This sequence comes from Ibidorhyncha struthersii, assembly GCA_013398815.1. Classification (NCBI taxonomy): domain Eukaryota; kingdom Metazoa; phylum Chordata; class Aves; order Charadriiformes; family Charadriidae; genus Ibidorhyncha; species Ibidorhyncha struthersii. The sequence continues at coordinate 239,293 of VZSZ01002598.1, forward strand.
ATGGTGAAGAGTCTTCTATAATCTCTCTTGGTGGAGAGTCTGTGAGCTTTGCTGTAACCTTAGGTTGTACTCTTTAGCATTTCATACTGGGCATAAGCACACTCCGGTTCTGCTTTCCGAGGGGCTGCAAAGGTGTCCACTGGCTACCTGGCTTTCAGAAGCAAAATGCTATTCCATTGTTTTATGTTATAAAGAGCTTATGTGTGTATGACTTGCTGAGTGATCATCCATTTCTACATAAATTTCAGTCTTAGGCTTGTTGGTTCTTGAGATGAATCTCTTCATTTCCAGTCAGGGCAATGGTTTTTGAATGTTTACAATTCTTACTGTAAACTGTAGTTTGAAGACTTTGTGGTGATTTGGCCTTGAGGAGAAGCAGTCTCTGAACACTCATTGAGTTCACTTCCCTTGTCCCAGTTCATGACTCTTTGTGTCAGCTTCATGGTAAACCCTGTTGGGGAGCTCGTTCTCCAAAAGTTGACCTCAAGAGTGAGTTATTTTTCAGCTGGGTTTGTTCCCCAGTATGGCTGTTTGTATCGCTTCATGAGTAGCTAACGCAGCAATAGAGAGGGAAAGTTGGGGCAGAAATGCATCTGCGCCGAGGAGGGTGGAAATGCTATTTTTGGTCGTGGTGCTAGCTTCTGCCCACTTAATTTAGGTTTAAAAAACAGCTTTTTGTTTTTTTAAATCTTTCACCAGGAGAAACTTGTTGTCTGCTTCTTTCCCAGGGAAAACGAACTTCTGGGGAAAATGCCTTTATTCTCAGTGTCTTGAATTTCTGTTGATTCTTTATCTTATTCACCGATTTGTAAATATAATTACTAGCGACAGGCAAATGATAGTAATGTCATTTACTTCTAGACAGTCTTTGTTGCTTTTAGAACAGCTGAGGAAGATGCATGCTTAAAAATGCAAAATCCTCTAAGCAGATGTGCTTTATTTTTTTTAAAGAAGAATGAAAATAAGAATTGGAAGTGGTAAGCCATCTAGAAGGAAAAAAAAAGCAAGCTAAGTTTAGAAAGGCTTTAGTCTTTTAGCAAATAGCACTTAGCTTACACTTCTGTGAGCGTGATTGTTAAGTCTGTGGTGTCATTGTACTGATGTGTATCTTCATGGGCATGCTTTATATTGCATGTGTAAGTTCTGCTAAACGTTCTGCACTAAAATAAAATGTTACTACAGCAACTCACGCAAGTAATCAGTATGCTTTTTGGTAAAGCAGTGTTAATAAGACTTTAGACACCTGTTGGATTATGGCTTTTTTTTAACACTGGCCATACAATCAGTATCTGTTATTTTGGCAGTTTCTTGTAGTCCATGTTATGTATGTGATGAAGTGAGTGAAGAAATAATAAAGGAAAAACTACTCCAAACAAACAAACACCATGAGAATTAAGTTTGAATTTTCATTACACCTGTGCCTGTGGTTTAGCCTGAGCTGTTTTAGTGCCTCTGATATTTGTGAAATAAAAATGCTTTGTTGTCTTCTAGAGCCTGTGTATGTAACTCTTTAAAAAGAAACCGTACTTCTTTTATTGCAAATTGTTTCTGTTGCAGTAAGTTGGCTTTTCCTTGAGCATCCAGTATACCCGTTTTCTTGTTCACAACAAAAGCGTAAACCAGTAAACAAAATACAGAACATCGTCAGTTGCTGTTTTGTTTGTACTTTTGTACACTGCTAATCTAATGTAAAAACTTTGTGCAGTATTGAGACCTATTTTTGTAGTTTTGATATATCCTCAGCAGTTGTTTGTTACAACAACATGCAAACTTTTAATTCAGTCTCTATTTATGCATGTCTTGTGGCATTATTAGCAGAGTGCTTGTGTATAGAGTAGAGTCTGATAAAGTCTGAAGTAGCTTTCTTGCTTTAGTGCCTTCATTTGAGTTGCAGCAGTTGCAAGAAGAGATTGCATCATGAATCAGCAAGCGTATCTTTTCTTAATTGTAGCAGTTTTTACCTGAGTGTACCAGACCAGATATGTGACAGAAATGAACAGCAACGAAATGCGTAAGAGGATTATTTGAGGTTTGTGTTTAACTGGTCAGAAATATGTGGAACTGGAACAAGGGAGTTTTATTTCTTTGTTGATATTTTCTAGAAATAGACTTTCTTTTAAAATTAGAAATCTTAAGAGAACACATTTAATTTCTTGGTCTCTGCTTCTTGCAAAGTATTTTAAGCTATTTCTTTCTTATGAGGTTCATTCGCATGTGTAGGTGATAATCTTACTGCAGCCTGGACTTGCATTATATTATTGTCTGTGCAACTATTCTTTTCTGACAGTATGGTCCCCAAAATGCTTTAGACTGTAGGGAAAAGTGTCACGAGACAGAAATTGTGCAACCTTCTAGAGTAAGAGGGATGTCAGTAAATGGGAATCTCTCTGGGAACGTTAGAGGAATCACAAACAAAATATTACAGGAATAACAGTTTCAAGCACTATGCAAGATGACTGCCTGATCCCTCCTCCCCATATAGGACTGGATTCATTTGAAACCTGGGTTTATCGTGTTCAAAATACTGTTTCCTTGGAAACATTCCATAAAATTAAACTTGTTTTCAATTTGAAATGAAGGACTCAAACTGTCTATGGCATGTTTTGCAACATTTAAATAGAGAAAAATTTAACAGCTCATTTCTTATTTTAATTGTGCAGACAATAAGAATCTTGGATTAGCATATTCCTACAAAATTTTAATGCTGAGTAACTATATTAAAGATGAAATCTAGATACTTTTTTACTGTGCTGTATTTCCGACCTTGTCAGTGAAGACAGCATAGAAAACTATAGGAGAACATTACTCAAAACGTTTTACATCCTTGAAAGTTAGTTGCAAAGGCCTCTTAGAAGATCATTTAGTCTTAAAATTCTTACAGATGTTGCATTTTTTTCTACTTTCTAAGAAACAAACTGGATAGTAAAACAGGCTGTGCCTATTATACAGCCTACAATTTTTTTCAGAGTGTTGGTGTTACTTTTCTTAGTAGTCAGTGCGTTCAAAACATTAGGATGTTCTCAGTTGCGTTATCTAATGATTGTAAACATCTGTTAGTGCTTGGGCTTAAGTTGCTTACAGATATTATGGTAACTTGGGTTTTAAGACAGTATGGTTGAAGTTGCTTTCTTTAAATATATGTAGCGTGTAGGTGATAAGATACCAGGTTGATTACGTACTTCCATTATCACCAAAACAGCTTGGATTTCGAAGCATGATGTAGCAGTTCCCCAGGTTATACTGTCTTTAATAGAACGTGTACACACAGTGGAAGTCAGGAGGAATTGGACTTGTTGCAGGTAGCAGGTTGCTAACGAAATCTCTGTAGCAGGGAGGCTATTACGGTTTTATTACTTAAAGATATGCTAAATTATTTTATTTGTCTTCATTACGAATACAGTATGGAATATTTGGTGTTTGCGTTTTTTGTTTGTTTTTAACTAGAGAAGTGGTTATTTAGTACTTAAATTTATCTTTAGTCACTAGTAAGCTTTATGAGGGACCTGTGATTTGGTGTCGTTTTTGAGATTATGTATTCCTCTTTATGGAATGAGCGGGATAGAATATAATTAACCTGAATTCTGATTATTATCAACTTCCATACTGAAAGATATTCCATATGCCTTCAATATAGTGGCTAAAAGAGCTAATGGAACAGTTTCACATAAAAATCAGAATTGTGTATGGGTTTTTTCTTTTTCCTTATGTTTTAGCAGTCTCCAGTTCTGTACCATCTCTTATTGCTGTTTTTTCCTTCTATTTGTTTTTGCCTTTTTTTTATTTCTCACACGTAGTCTGTTCAGGCATCAAGTAGAAACTTTAGGCTCCAGCAAAAATGTGAATTTAGCTCTGTGACTGGAAAGATACTTGAGGAGAAAATACTTATTGTGAGCTTGCTGCTTGTTACACATTTCACTGAAGAGAAGGCTTGGCTTTTCAGTCTCTGTTAGGGAAAAAAAATAAATATCATGGTGCCTGTATTTTTGACATTGACTTTCCTTTGTCTTTGTGGCAAATAGTTGAATCTTCAGCAAATTTTAAACTCTGTAGTTTTGTAATATTCCTAAAAATTTTTGTACTACTTGCAGTTGTGAAATGTAAACTAGAGGATGTGCTGAGACATTAAAATGGTAATCTGTATCTTAAATGAACTGAAACAAGAATAAATACAATTTGAAATGAAAAATCAGGAGTATGTAAGATGTGCTTGTTTTCTTGGTCCTTAATACTAATTTGGCTGCACTTTTAAATCAGTTTTCAGTCTCGTATTTCCATCTCTCCTGAGTTGATTTCATGTATTCCATGAGTGGTTTTACACACTGTTCATAATTTTAAGAGCTCCTGTAAGACTTGAGCACTTTAATAGAGGTGATGAGTAGCAACTGGTGGGACTGAAATGCTCAGAGAAGAGGGGCTTCTTAATAAAAAGGGTCCTGGGCCACTTTCTGCCATTTGCCTAGGTAAGTGTAGCAGCCAAGGATGTTCACAGGGGGAGAGCTGAGGTAGAGGCACTGTCCACAGGTACAGAGGGAACTGACAAAGGAGGCGGCATCAGAACGACGCCATTACTCACCCTCTTCAGTGTCTCAAACCACGCTGTGTTGTGGCTATTTTTGGAAGGTGCAACATGTCGGAGTGAGCATGCTGCTTCCTGGTGTTGACACCTCTGTTTCCCCAGGGCTATTGTTATGGCATGACATACTCTAAGTGGACCTGTTCTTCCTGTCTGTGGCAGTCTCCTAGACCAAACCCATTCGTGTGACAGGACAGCAGGAAAGGCATCATGAATTGACTGAGAACAGCCTGCGCCTGCATCGCACATGGGTGCTAGCATGGCTGCTGCTTGTGCTGCCCTGCATTTTTATCGTGGAATAAGGGGGAAAAACTTAAATGCATAGCTCTGCTACTGTTTTTCTCCCGATTCTGAGACACATAATATAGGAACCTTAAGGAAGCAAACAGGAGGACAATTTATGTAATTCTTCCCACTGAAGCAAGTCTCTTTGCAGACAGTGACTCTGGACCTAAATATGGGCTAAGCTTCTTTTAAAAAAAAAAAAAACAAAACAAAAGTCTTTTTAAGCCCGTGGAGCTTACAGGTGCCTAGTGATGTGGCTTGGCATAAATACGACTCCTGTGGATGAATTTTAGAGCATCTAAAGCCTATCTGTTGTGGTACTGTTTTCCCCACTCAGTTTATAGTGTACTACATCTAGTTGAACATGAGATTAGCTATCCATCAACTATAACAAATAATAAATTAGCTTAATTAATGAGCCTTTAATTTCACTCACTTCCAAACCATAAATTGTAGCCATTCCTTTTTCCTTTTGAAAGATGTCTGTAATAAATGTATTAATTATTTGAAATGTTTTAATCTAACTTTGCTGGAGTTACTATGAATACCAGATCTCCTTGATGAAATGGTGTTAACATTCCAAGTGATTATAAGTGAATCCCAGTATGAAAAATACATGCTGTTGAACATCTGTGTTCTTACTGAGATTGTGTCAGCGCCTAGTGCCTTCTAGTTGTTGCTAGTGGGTAAAGAGTCCTTGTTCCCAGCTGTATCAAATACAGTGGGTCCGTGTTTACAATTGTTACTGAGTTGGAGGGGGCTCAGAAGTTATCATAACTGGGGGAGAAAAAACAGGTGGTACCAAAATGTTACCTAGATGATGATTTTCTATCTAGTGTATCACATTTTTGTGTAACCTTAATCTTGTTTCTATAAGAATACTGAAATGCAACTTTATTGGGGTGAAGTTTTTTTTAATACGACTCAGGTTGAAAGGCTTTTTGCAGTCAGTGGAGATTTTTAAGTTATCTAAAATTATTTTTAAGAATAAATTTCCTTTCTTTAATAAATTCTTCTTAACATGAGACTTTACAACAATGGATTTTCAGTCTTTACACGGGAATCCTTCATGCATCAAACTCCAGACTGTGCTAATAACAATTCTGCCTTTATTGTTTAAGAATAAATCAAGGGTTTTCCACTTGTTGCTTTCATTTATAATTGTTTTGTGGACTCTGCTGCCTGTAGTGGTGCCTCAGTAATGTAATTAGCAATGCAGCAAAGACTAATCCTTTTGTTTGTTGCCCTTTGCTTCAGCTCTTTGTTCTCTCTAAATGTAGTATCTGCTTTATATGTTTCTGAGGTTCCATTTCATGTTGTTGGTATGTTGGAGGGAGATGAAGATGGGTATCATGTTAGAAATTATCAGAGAAGGGTTTTGTAAAGATCAAACATAGAAGTGGTTAAGGTAACTATTGGAAGTGATCAATAGAAAAAAATCAAAGCCCAGTACGCAGTTAAGCATATGACTTCTGAGATGTCCTGCTCAGTTTCATTCTATACGAAATGTATTTAAAATAGCAGATTAACCTGTAGGTCCTAGTAGAATAGTTGCTTTAAATTTGCATTTTATGAGATGGGAGTACAAAGGTCATGTCTGTTCTCCTAAACCATTTTCAAATTGTCGTGGGCGAATTCTTTTTTTTTTTTTTTTTTTACAGCTTACTAATTACTTCATGATAAATTTATGTTAACTAATTGAACTAGTGACAAAATGATTTGCATGTTTTGGAATCTGGGAAATGTTAGGTTTAGGTGATTCTTGATGTTTGCTTTTAGTTGGGGGGGCTGGTTTGGGGGGGGCGGGGTGAAAGCCTAGCTTTTTATTGCGCTGGGGTTTTTTTTTGTTTTCCTGTTATCTTGGTCATGAAAAGACTTTTGCTTAAGAAACAGAAGTAAAACTGATTTTACTTACTTCAAATAGTGTGATTTTGGGGGGAAGGGATTAACAATTTCAACTTTCCAGTATTTGATATTAAATTGTTAACAATTGTACTGGACATTGACTTTATTAAAAATACCTTTGTAAAGCTGACCGTGGGACTTTATTGATCTAGCCATAACTTGTTTAAACTCAAGATTGCTGGTCAGTATAATAAAAGTGTTTTCCCTCTAGTTTGCCAAGAGCTAAGTAATGTTGCTCGTAAATTCCTTAAGATAGCATTCTGCTCTGTGTTCCAGGCCTTTAATGTTTTGGTCTGATCTTTTCATAAGTGTTGTGAAAGGATGCATTTTGCTGCTGAAACAATGCACCGTTTTGCATGTATTTTGTAAAATTACTCTTTCCTGTTTGTCTGCAAAACATGATTGCGTACATTGAAGGTGATGAGATTGGCATGTATATAGCTTTACCCCTACTTTCAAAATAAGATGTGGCCTTTGGCTTTCTTCATTCATGCGTTAAACTTTATGGCTAATAGCAATATTCTCCATTGATAACTTAGGATGCCTAAAAGAGAATAGTTGTCCTTAACCTCCTGCAGGGACAGAATCTGTCTATACACAATATATATCAGGAATTACTTTTCAGTTCCCTTGCTGTTGTGCCAGTATTAAATGACCTCTCAGCAGCTTAATTGGCTTATGATTAATCAGCACAGTGGTTCTTGACAATATCCAACATAGATAGGTAATTTATGTCTCATACAAAAATTTTTTTTTTCTTTTTTTTTTTTTTTTTTTTTTTTTTTTTCATTTTTACAGTTACATGGGAATTGGGCTTTCAGCACAGGGTGTGAACATGAACAGACTACCAGGTATGTTTCAGTATTTGTTACGGTTGGTGCATTGGTTAATTGTGTTTTTAAAATATGCTTGACCTTGATGAGAAGGTTCTCATAAGCAACAGAGAGTGTATCATGACATCTCCGTGTTTTATCTGTTATCTGAATTAAGTAAAGCTTGCAGCTAAAAAGCTTTTTATTAATTATTTTACTGTACATTTGCTCCTGTACTACTGCTATCAACTCCTAGTGTTATTTATAATATTATGCAGATGCTTTTTTAGCAAACAGATACACTTCAAAATTTTCATCATGTTTAATGATAAAAAAGAAGCTATAGATTTCCTTGCTCTATAAACTGAATTTCTAGCAATAAAGATGAGCTACTATGATAAAAACTTTCTGTCAAATGTGGAGCAAGCTCTCCTACTGTCAGTTTCTGCACCATTACCTTTCCAGCCTTAATATTAAGGATGCATAGCACAGTTTTGAGTTTTGACTGTTCCATTGACCTACATGGTCCAGGGATGCTGTCTTGTTAACAGTTGTCTGCAGTATCTCTGTATAGTATTTAAAGAAGTTTTGTATGTGTGTGTACATGTTGGGGTTTTTTAATAGATCTTTAAATGTAAAACAAACCCAAACACAAAAAAAGCCCTTGTTTTTTTGGAATTGTTACTATTAGCCAAGTATAAAATTATATTGAATTGACCTTAGAGTATCCATATTCTGTTTCTTTTGCATTGCTGCTTTCTCACCCAAGTGTTCTGATAGAGATCCTTATGATGACGGCAAGTCCCGCTTACACTGTGAGCCCAGCTAAGGGTGATGAATTATTAGTGGCTGGCATTAAGTTTATTTTGAGTATGATTTTAGAATGCATTGCGAATAATTATCAAAGATAGTACTAATCAGTGTAACTGCAGTAATTTGGTGTATTTAATTTATTGAGAAATGCTTAATGTGGTGCCAGCTGAAGCTACTGATCATACAGATTAAGGGCCTAAGTATGGAGAATACTTTCAAATTAACCTGTTACACAGCAGCTTGACGGAAGAGGAATAAACCCCACAACCTTTTACTCTTCAAAAATAATCTTGAGTTGTCAGTATAAATTCTTTCAGAATGGGCACATATATATATGAATTTTGGTGATTTGTTTTAAAAATCATGCTTTCTATTATTTTGACTAGGCATTTAATAGATCTGTATGGTGCCTGAAATTTTACTCCTTTTCTGTGTATTTTTGTTTAGTATTGAATTGAAATGCGCTCAGACTAAAATTGCTTGCTGTGAATTTCCTTGAGTAGTGTAACAATACGGAGTTTCTTAACTAGTTCTGCAGCTTCTTCACCTGCAAAATTAGCACCATATTTGCACACATAATGATTTGGCTGCTGGCTGTGACTTTCACCTGTATTGATAATTATTTTTCCTTCTTTTTTTAATTTTTAGGGGCAGCAAAGCAAACACTATAGTCCGGAGATTCTGCTATTATGCAGAGACTGCTTGCTGCTGAATAGTCATTAAGAATAATCAGGAGTAGAAATGTGTTTCCCCAGAGATGCACGTTTGGGTTTTAGCCAGGAAGAATTTGATTATCACATATGGTAGCAATAGTTTTGCAGGATGAAAGAGAGAACAGGAGAATCTTCATCGCTTTATTGGGATGTGTCAGATCTGCATATAGCTTTTCAAATTTCAACATTGTAGCTGATCATGGTTTTAGTGTTGATAATTTTGTGTGTTCACTTAAAGAGAAAAATGTGTTATCTGAATTTGCATTATCTGTTATGTACTACAAATGGAATTACCTGTTCAGCAATTTTGATAAAAGAAGTTGTCACTTTTTTAAAATTAAACAGGTTTTTTAGATAAGAAATCTTAGAAATCAGAAGCTAAGTGTAGTGATTAGGTTGGATATTAGGAAATTTTTTTTCACTGAAAGGGTTATCCAGCATTGGAATAGGCTGCCCAGGAAGGTGGTGGATTTGCCATCCCTGGAGGCCTTTAAAAAAAGGGTAGACATGGTGCTTAGGGATATGGTTTAGAAGTGGTTTTGTCAGGTTAGGTTAATGGTTGCACTTGATGACCTTAAAGGTTCCTTCCAACCTTAACGATTCTATGATTCTACGATTAACTGTATTAACCTGGTTAGAATATGCTAACTTTGCACAGTCTTTCCATTATTTCATAATAAAGGAAACGACTAAATTGCAAATGCTTTTGTTCTCTAGGTTGGGATAAACATTCATATGGTTACCATGGAGATGATGGACATTCATTCTGTTCCTCTGGAACTGGACAACCCTATGGCCCAACGTTTACTACGGGTGATGTCATTGGTTGTTGTGTCAACCTTATCAATAATACCTGCTTCTACACAAAGAATGGACACAGCTTGGGTATGGAGAAACGTTATCTTTAATGATAACATTATGTCTGTAAGTCTGTTGTAAATCTGAAACTGTGTGTCAGGAGCAAAGTGTTTGAGTAGTTCTTTTGATAGTCTCATAATCTGTGAATTAATCAAAGAACTAGGAAGACTAATTTCTTGTGTGCCACTTCCACTAACATTCTTTGTGAATTTGGAAGGATTTGTCATAGCATCTCATTCCGTAGGACTGGCATTTATGAACTCCGCTACTAAATCCACAAATAATACTTTAAGTTTATAGCAAAGTAATAAATGCAAGAGAATCAGAGAAATAGAGAATGGATATAGCTAAAAGTTATTGCTGCTAGGGACACCTAGCCTTCACTAAAACCTTACATCAGATGGGCAATCTTTTGAACATACGTTGGAGGACAGTGTCTTTTGGTTTCCCAGCCAAAATAGGTGGGCTATGCATAGGTGGGCTATAGCTATGCATTATACAAGCTGTGCTAAAATTAAGTCCATTAAAACCTTGTGGTAAATTTTAGCATTATGCAACACTGCGAGACAACTCTGGGGTTTGAAGGTGGCAGGAAGGGGTAGAGTTAAAATTTTTGATGCAATATATAATTCAGTTACTTAATACAATTTAATGAGCAAAGATACAGAGTGTAAAGAAAGAATAGTAAGAAAAATCTAATTCCTGCATTAAGGAGAGAGCAAGGGAAGAGATCTTGGAATTGTGTAGAGTAGGAAGGTTCAAGGGATAAAATTCAGAAAGAAGAAATAAGGTTTTGTCATGGGTAGAAATGTGATAAGGAAAAGTGAGGCTAGCTTGAAATGAAATAAGAGGCTATTGAGATAGGGACTGAAATTGCTGTTCTATTGTCTCACATTGCTAAACATGAGGAGAGTTTGGAAAGTAGTAAGGGGAAGGACGTGGTTTAAATTCTCCTTGTCTCTCAGAACAAGACTGCTTGTTTGTTTGCTCAGGCCCCGAGCAAACAGATCTAACTTTGGAGTTGTCCTGCCCCTACTCAGAGCAGGACTTAGATGCCTCCAGACGTCAATTCCAAGTAATCGCTTCTGTGATTCTATTCTATCATGATTTAAAGTTTCTTCTAAATTGAATGAGTCTACATACCTGGACTTAATACCTTGACACCTATGGCAGTGGGACACTTGAACCATGCTCTATGTACAGTTGTTTCTTTTGGCCCTGTTTCAGGGTATAGGTCAAAATGGAAGATAATAGGCTTATGTTGCATTTACCCTAATCTTTAACTGGGTTAAAACTGAGAAGGGTAGTCTTGCCTTACTCCCTTTTTGGAACTAGTAGCAGTGTGCCTGCAGGTAAGTTGGATCAGACCAGAGAGACACTTGTTTTCTGACTGCCTGTATGTTCACATGCATGGAAGAGCTAAGGAGGAAGGAGCAGAACCTTCTCTTTCAGTGGAAGTCTTAAAGCAGACTGGATTGGGCCAACTGTGAAACAACACTCAAAGTGATTAAAATCTGTTGGAAGAGGAGAACAGAATGGCATAGGTGAGGAGAGGCTAGTAAAATGTCATCTGTCATAGACAGAGTCTGACAAACACTTTATGGATTTCAGAAGGAAACCTGACAGCTGTTCTGCTGCCGTGGGCTTTGCTAGCTTGCATTTCTGACAGAGGAAAATTGATTCTGTGTTTAGGAGGAAAAGAAATTAGAAATTTTGGCTGTCTTGCTGAGGTTTTGCTGCTGCTGGTTGTCCAGAACTCCTATGCAGTCATGACTTGGAGGACGTTTATGTTTCTTCTCTGGGCCACAGAAGTACTTGTGGAAATCTCTGGCTCAGCCTGGGATTTGATGCTACAAAAAGGGCTAAGCAGTTACTTATGCAAGTATGAAATCCTGGGTTGAAAAAAAAAAAACAAACCCAAACTAAACCCGTCAAAAATCCCAATACCTATATGTCGCTCAGTCATCATTTACCTATCTTGCCTACTGCCATGATTATTTTGGAAAAGGGTGAGTTGGATGTCAAAACGTGCCAAACAGGGAAAGTAGTAGTAGCTTAGAAGAAGTTAGGGTGTGAACGGGTAATAAATAAAATGATAGCTTTGAGATGTGATTGGAGGAAACAGGTTCACTCTATACATCATTCTTTGGTATCAAAGATGTAAGGAATCCAGATGCTTTATGAGCTTTGCAATCTTGGTGAAGAATGGAGATGGAAAGCAGGGGTGGAGTTTAGGACAAAAGGTTAAAAGCTTTGTTTTAATCTTAAATCTGAAAAGGCAGCGATACAAAATAAGAGTTTGAAGTGATAAGTGGATTTGACTCATTAAGCACTTGGAAAAAAATTAAATACTTGCAACAATAAAGGAAATTATGAAATACTGTTACCATTTGGCTGTCAGAAGGAGAATTTCTGATATTTATTCCTTTTAACTGAAAGCTTCTTTCCCCCACTCCTGCAATAATTGCTTGAAGTTCCTGAAGTGTATAGTGGTCAGATTTTTCTCTAATCCTGAGACAGCAAAATCACTGCCTTGGTCTTACGGGTAGATGGATGGTTGTAATTATATAACAAGACACTAAGCTCTTCTGTTTGAAAACCAAAACACCGTGGTGTGGATTAGAGCAAAACATTTACTAGACTCGTTTGGGGTATTATGGGCATGTGCTGCTCATGTAAAAATAGTGCCGACTAATGAAGAAAAGTAATAGCAAACAAGAAGAGACACTGTTAAATCTTGGCGTGTCAGCATTAAGGCAAGCAAGTGAAAAAATGTCTTCAGGTATTCTCATTTTTCCTGTTAATTTTAATCTATAGCCAGAATTTTCATACTTTTTAATATGCATGTCTGTATGATGTTTGCTAAATCTTAAGCCCTGTTTTGAAAAATTGAGGGCAAATTGATTGCTTTTGAATAAAAATTATGTTTTCCCAAATACTGCCCTTTATTACTCAAGCACATAAGTTGTGCCTAAGCATCATGGATGTCACTATACTTATTTTTGAGATGGTTTGGATGAGTTTTCTGCACTGACAATGATACATGTAAGAAAATGAGGCTAGAATCCAGACGTATAGAAATTAATCTTAATTTTCTTTTCATTACAGGCATCGCTTTCACAGATTTACCGGTAAGATAAGTGCATTTTCAAACAGCTTTCATGTGTATTATAAACAGATGTTTCAAATGCAACTTGCATTTACCTTATGCTTCTTGGAAATGAAATGATAATCTCCTTAACCAATTTAATATCAGATATTTCTTCTCATCATTTCAGTGATGATTTATTAATTGAAACAAAAAGTTTTTTGTTTTTACACCAATCCTCACAGGGGTTTTCCTTTTCTGGTTTTTAACATTCAGGCATTTCTAATGGAAGTTTAGCAGAAAATAATGCATACCAGCAGTTATTACATAGTTTTTTTGACACATGCAAGCCTTACATACAAAGTCAGAGCTGCATTAAACACCAGCATTGTGCATGTGTATACACAGCTGTGTATCATAGTTGGAAAGGCTGGCTGCTTAAGACATGGTCACTAACTCATGCTTGATGCCTGATTTGCAAAATCTTTCTATACTGGTCACTCCATAAGATCAAATATCTCAAAGTTCGTGGGGTTTTTTGTTTTTTTTTTAAGAAAGCTGCAGATATCTGAAGTCTTCTAGCTTTTCAGTCAATTAAATTGTTCTTTCCTTGAAATTATTATATATATGTTCCCTATGCTACTAGTAAAGGCATGATACTGGACTTACTTTGTTTTTTTTCTCACTTGCCATTTCTGATTTAATCTGGTTAGGGTGCAGTGTGTGACACACTTCCATCTGGCCAGCTACTCTGTTTGCTGTGGCCTTAGGATGCAAGGACAGATAGTAAGGAAAAATGAAGTCAATAACCCAGGGTGCCTTTCAGCCCTGCCACAGGATTGGGTACTTCGTGTAGGAAAGCCACTGTCCTGGACCTGTGGGGTGCCAGCAGGGCTCCTTGCTAGCACAAGGTACCAGCACAGGAAAACTGACACTGTAATCTGAAGCTTGAAGCTGGACCCCTCCTCGTTAGAATGGATTGTTTTCATCTCATTAAAAGATTTGAGACTTGTGCTTTGTTGATTAGTCTAGACTAGGTAACACTACAAGCA
>VZSZ01002598.1:253411-270454 GCA_013398815.1 Ibidorhyncha struthersii
ACAACCAAGTATTTTTCTTTTAATTTCACTGTGCCTATTGACCTGCATGTTGATACCTTCTTTTTGATAGCTTTCATTTATTTAGCATATAGTTCCATAGATGAGCATACCATTATACCATACCATCATTGACTGCAGTGTAAATGTGATGTAGGTATATTTATAAATTGAAAAAAAAAAACACAAACAAACAAAAACAAAACCAAGAAAACCCCCACCCACACAAAACCCCACCAGGCTGCATTGCCGTTTCTGAGATGCTAGTTGCATTTAAGAAAGTCACTTTAATCCCAACAGGCACATTTTACTTTTCTCATATTTGGCATATTTCAAATTTGCATGGAGACCTAATCTCTAAGCAGAAAATAAAACTGAGACAACAATAAATGCTTTAAAGTCTTTTTCTAGATACAAGTCCAGGAATTCACGAGAACTTCAATGCACTGTTACAGTTCTTTTTAGGCGCTACACTTGGACTTTGAGGCTAATGAGTTCTCTATCCTGTCAGTTCTTACCACTAAAATTCAGCGATGTTTTAAGTATTTCACCCCAAAAGGAAAATGGCCCACTTTGTAAGTTTAATTTTTGTTCTCTTTTTAAAAGCAACTTTAATCCTGGTCTTTAAAAATCATTTAAAAATTGGTATTTAATCTTTTGTAAAATTGAAACCAAAAGTTGTAAACTTTAACCCAGTTTAAAAAGTGCATTTTCTGACTAGAAAGAGAATGATCAGTAAGGCTTTCTTATTTCAAAGTTAAAAAATTATGTCCACTGGGAATAAAAATTAATCAGTCGTATTGCTGGATCGGTAGAAGTTGCTTTAACTGCTGGACAGATGATCCAGAGGTATTTGCTTATTCACACTACTAGTAGCATTGGGGATATTATTACAAAGATGAAAAAAAAGTGGGGAATTTAGAATAAGAGGAAAAAAACTAATTAAAAAATTTCTTGCAGCCAAACTTGTACCCTACAGTAGGCCTTCAAACACCAGGAGAGGTTGTGGATGCTAATTTCGGACAGCACCCGTTTGTATTTGATATTGAAGACTATATGAGAGAATGGAGAACCAAAATTCAAGCACAGATTGACAGATTTCCAATAGGAGATCGGGAAGGAGAGTGGCAAACAATGATTCAGAAGTAAGACTTTGAATATTGTTCATTTTAAAAGGAAGTTAATGATTGCATGGTTTCAGAGGTCTTTAAAACATTGTATCTATTGTCGCATGCCAAAAATTACTGATAGTATTAAAAGCTACTACAAACAGTTTGTTGACATAACAGGCTTGATAAATATATATAAAATTGAGCATGAATAGATGTTTGGGGACAGAGTTATCTACATCATTACTTAATTAAGAGTTTATAATGATAAGTGTAAGTCTTCCATTCCGATTTGACCTATCTAACGTGGGTTGGGCAGTTCAGAAAAATTGCCGTGGTTGTAACGGGCTCTGGAAGTTTCCCTTCGTGTTTGCAGCCTTCAGCATGCCAGGTTAAGTTGTGGCTCATTAGTGTCTCCCTTGGAAAAATGGTGGTTGTGACTATGTGTTTTGTATTTCTTCAGTGAAAACAAAAACTTAGTGTGCAGAAAATTCATTTCAGTGTATGTAATGAGCAAAAAAAAAAAAGCTTAATTAGCTGGTAATATTTTAATTGAGCATACCTTTAGATGATAAATAATTTTTATTAAATTTTATCACAATAAAATGATAAATTGATTTTTTTATTGTTTTTCTGTACAGTGTTTTGAAGAAGATAATGGCTCAACTGAATTACTTTTGTCTGACTTGTTACATAAATTTCTGAATTTCAAGTAGAATTCTTTAATTCAGTCACTTTTTTTCTGAAAGGGGGTTTTACATTCAAGAAATTCTTGGTTTCTTACCTGTATTTAATGAGTGTTTCTGGGTTTTGTTTTTGTTTATTTTTAGAATGGTATCATCTTACTTAGTTCACCATGGATACTGTGCAACAGCAGAGGCATTCGCCAGATCCACAGACCAGACTGTGCTAGAAGAGTTAGCATCCATTAAAAATAGACAAAGTAAGCCTGGAAAGCATGTTACATACTTTCTTCCTCCCTTAAACAAATCTTACATAAAACTTTCTTTTACACATCTTTGTAGAATTTCCTTTCAGCACTATTCCATAGTACAGTTCTTTGCTGTCATGTAAAGTTATATATGTATGAACAGCTGGTTAAGATGAACTTCCGCACTAAGGCTTTGGAACTTGTTTGATATAGCAGATTGCCTTTCCCTTGAATGGGAAATTGTGATCTGTTTTAAACAAATGTGGATAACGTCTCTAAATGAGTGTTTGTGAGAACTAATGGTCAGTCACAAACAGGGATATAAAACAGTCTTGACAAACATTTAGACTTTTGTCTCAGCTGTGAAAAGGGGTAGACTTTAGAGAATGCTTTATAAGTTAAATCAAGTTTGAGTTTTTGTGCTTACAGGTGTTAAGGGGGAAGAGGACAAGGAGAACAAACAGCAGTTCAGTTCTAACTCGCTGTGGCAGTGCTGTTTGGCAGCCTGATTAAACAGGGCCCCCCTGGCTCATTTAAAAGCCTGCTGTATGAACACAAGCGTTTGTGAGACTGCATGGCATAGCACACGGGGAAACTGCTCTGGTTGAAAAATAACCCCTTCGTTGGGCTGTTTTTCATTTGGATCAGTTTCCCAGTTGGTGGATAGAGCTGTGAGGCTGTGACTTGTGCCAGGTTACAGCAACAGAAGCATCAATAAAGTAGGCACTGTTACGGAGAGATTTAGTCAACTGTAATCTGACTGGAAGTATGTGTTGTAGGTGAGAGAGACTACATTTTGGTTTTCTTAGTCAAAGTTGAACCTGTGGGAGGTGGGATGCAATTCGGATGTTCTTGGGTGACAGTAGTTTGGTATGGGCTTATTTATAGAAGAATGAAAATGAGAAATAAATCACAGAAGAGTGTCTGCAATCTTAATCTAGCTCTAAATGAGCAATCTGAGTACAAGATAGCTGTGTGCTGCCAATAAATAAAAATATTGAGTACTCATTTAGATATATGTAGGTGAAGTGCAGTCCTTAAATTTTCCTATTGAACATTTTAAGGAAGTGTGATCTTTCTTTACCCTATTTTTTTCTAAGAGGAAAAGAACCTTGTTGATTGATGATTGCAGTGTCTTTTAATCATGAATTTACATGTATTAATCCATAAGCTGTCCATTTAACTGATGTTGGTTTTGGTGAACAGAAATTCAGAAATTGGTTTTGGCAGGATGAATGGAGAACCCATTGAAACAACGTAACAGCTGTATCCGAGTTTACTAGAAAAAAATCCTAATCTCTTATTTGTTTTTTGGTGAACAGGAATTCAGAAATTGGTTTTAGCAGGAAGAATGGGAGAAGCCATTGAAACAACACAACAGTTGTATCCAAGTTTACTAGAAAGAAATCCTAATCTCTTATTTGCATTAAAGTGAGTCTTCAAATTATACAGATGTGTGTTTATAGATGACACAGTACCTTCTGAGACAAGACAGTTACTCATTTAAAGCTTTCACAGAAATTTAAGCAGCATTTTTTAGAAAATGTGTATAGTTCACTTTTTTATGCTATATTATTTGCTATTTGTTTAACTAGGTTTTGTCATCAAGGTCCTGTTTTGCAGCATAATTCACATCTCACTTGTAGGCTTGTTCTCTAGAACTAAGTTTTGTAATTTTTCAAATCAATTTTATTCAAATTGGGTGGCAAGTAAAACTTAAAATGTAAACTGATACAGTATCATATTCAAGAAGGTTAAGAGTTTGTTCCTCCAAATGGGTGACTGACTTTAAAGACCAGTTTAAAGGGGCTGTTTCACTCCTTGTCACTTTACTAGAAACCTCTGGCTACTACTGTGGAAATTCTGTAATCCCAAAGAGTTGTCTTGGCTTCCCAGGCACGCAATTGTCACCTTCATTCTGGCATTTTTACTTGCCAGCTGTGCTGATCCCTCCAGATTTTTGTATCACATTGTAGTGTTTGAATGTGAAAAAAATCTTATCTCCTATAAGAACAAAGCACTTTAATTTTTATGTTCAGTTAAGTAACTTGGAATGTGTTTGAAGTCTGTCATGCTCAAGTGCCAAACAGAATTCACGTGATAGTACTGCAGCCTTATCACAGAATTCACAAAATGCGA
Source organism: Ibidorhyncha struthersii (assembly GCA_013398815.1). NCBI lineage: Eukaryota > Metazoa > Chordata > Aves > Charadriiformes > Charadriidae > Ibidorhyncha > Ibidorhyncha struthersii. The sequence goes on from VZSZ01002598.1 coordinate 257,588, forward strand.
ACGTTTTGACGAAAGACTTCACTCAATAACGTCAACTTATGTTATCTTTTTCTCAATCTGTCTTTCTAAATTTTGCTTAAGTTCTATTGAGACTATCCAAGCCTAAAACATTAAGAAGTAGTTCTGAGCTTCCTTAAAATCTATAGTAAAACCTCTTTATCTAGAATAAAATTGACAAAGAGCAACAGCCTCTAAAGGGAAGGTTTGTATATGAGCTTGCTTTTCAAACTGTTTTCTAGTGCAAATGTCTAATGTTAACAGTTACCATTTAATGCTTACTGTTCCAGAGGATCAAACTATGTTCTCATTTACTTTGAGAGAAATGACAGATGTGACAACGTAACGACATACCCTTCTCAGGAAATAACCTTGCCCCTGCCAATAAACCAAAACAGTTAAAACAAAAAAATACACTTTAGTTCCCTGAGCTTTGAGGACTTATTACCAAAGTCTGTCCTTGAAGGATAATATTCCTGTTCTTCTCCCTCAGAATTTTCGTAATTGTTTATTTTGGGCTGGATACTCTAAAGCTTATTGATGATTTGGTTACTGACATCCAGCATTTTGTTGAGTCAGACTTTTTGTATATTTAACACTAAAATTAAATCATTGCTATCATTGGTAAATTGAAATGTGTTAATTGTTTTATTAGCTTAACTTTTTTGCCTTTTGTTTAGGGTGCGCCAGTTTATAGAGATGGTGAATGGTACAGACAGTGAAGTGCGGTGTTTGGGAGGCCACAGTCCAAAATCTCAAGACAGTTACCCTGTTAGCCCACGATCATTCAGTAGTCCTAGCATGAGTCCTAGCCATGGAATGAATATTCACAATTTGGCGACAGGCAAAGGGAGCAGCACACACTTTTCTGGTAAGTTGATGTGGAGGATATACTGCATAGATTCAGATATACCACACCATGTAATTTTTTAATTTTTTTTTTATTTATTTTTTTTTTTACAATTAAGTATCGGGAGAGGTTACAAATACTCCAAGACCGACAGCTTGTTTTACTTAAGAGTTGATACTGAATGCTTTGTGTAAAAGTATAGTTTTAATGACTAAAATACGTGATTCTCAGTCACTGGGGAAATGGAAAGTGTATAAATAGAATCAAATCTTTTTTGCGTATGCTCTTGGTTTTATTAAGGGTTTTCAAAGCAGGTTGCCAGTGACTTCCAAGAAATGCTTGTTTCTGGGAGATGAAAGGTTCTGATGCAAATGTCTGTTAGCCTTTCGATGATAATTTATGGCTTGGGCAAGGTGGTTTAAATCCAGTAAGCAGTGTATACGATCCATTTCCTGTGCTGTTTATGGAATAGTAGGAACAGCTGCTTTTGTGTAGGAAATACCAGGAGCTGGGTTGTGTGGAGTTAGATAAAAGACTTTCTGCTGGCAGCCAAATTTCAGTCTGCATGGTTGAAACCGTTCTGAGAGCGTCTAGGTGGTGGTAAAGCTTCAGTGGAAAGCCGTGAATGTTCAGAGCTGCACTGTGGCTATGGGGAGACCCCCGTGCCTTCCAAAGCACCCCTGCAGAGAAGAAGTTGGGCGTGTTAAAATGGTACATGAATATGTCATCTTTGAACCCAAGACTGTTAAGGTAGCAGGCAGAGGCCATCATCTTCTGTTTCATTCTTAAATCCAAACTGGAGCTGGCTGGGGGCTTTTTTTTTTCTCCCCACTTGCTGGAATTCAGTCGGAAGCCAGTGTAGCCTGGCCACCACAATACCTGCTGCCCTTGGAAAGGCAGCGAGCTCAGCTTTTTTTTCCTCTGTGTCAAGACTGTGCTGTCACGTGTGTGAGTGGAGGTCCACTCCAACTTTCTGTTTGTTCTTCTGGTGGTTATTGCGATGTATTGTAGAAAGTACCTCTAACTTTCTAATTTTGAAAATAGAGCCACGACTTAATAAGCAAGTTGATGAATGTATTATTAGACTTGAGGTTTCCTGATTGGTAGAAAGTGGGTTTTTTTTATACTAAGTCCTTCCTGTGACCTGTTTCTATATTAGGAGATACTAGGGAGCTCCTGCTCTTGGGCTTGATAGAACTGGCAATTACATGTTTGCTTCAAATAGTAGTTTCTTGATTATATTTTAGAGGGGTCAGAAGAGATTTTAGCCAGACACCATAATTGCACAGCATGGTGTAATTTGATTTAGCAAAGCACAATATTAACAATTAAAATAATTATATGGGGAAGAAGGGAGGTTGTATTTAACTGTAGCAACATGTAAATTATTTTCAGCATTGAATTTTACTGCATATTTATCAAGAGAATTATGTGATTAGGAATTAGTAAGGTGCATGTCTGCTTCCATTCATAATGATTACAGTGGCCTAGAAAAGATTTTCAGATCTTTCAGAAACATTGTATCAGTTCTAAGAAATTATTCTTCTTCGCAGTTTTCTGTATCACTGGTGTATAAGTACAACTTAAAAACCTTCTTGTCTGTGTTGGTACTTGTTAAATAATGCTTAACTTCTGCACTGTAGCAGCCTTAAAGGTTCAGATACCTGAAACACGGGGGCTAAATATTTGGGTTTATTTGTTTGGCAAATCTAGCCTTTACTGACCAGGAACAATTAAACTCTGCTTATTTCACTTTTATAAATTGGTACTTACAAATAAGTTTGTAGGTGATCACAATTTTTAAAACTTTCTTTCAGGGTTTGAAACTAGTTGCAGTAATGGAGTAATATCAAATAAAGTGCATCAGTCTTACTGCCACAGTAAACACACAACCACCAGCTTGAATGTACCAGAGCTCAACAACATAAATGTGTCAAGATCACAGCAGGTTAACAGCTATTGCAGGTGAATAAACTTCAGATGCTTCTAACTTACATTAAAGCTTGTGTTATGCATGTGCTTTTATTGCAGAGATGAGTTTTCAGTGGAATTTGATGTGATTCTTTTCAACAGTTAAAACAGTGTAAGGGGGCAACAGCTTGCGATCACTCTGGTGTACTTTGGTTTTGTTTTAACTTCTCAAGCTCAATGGACTGTTTTCTCCTGTTTCGTTAAACAAAAATAAATTACCTTGTTTATAGCTATTTATCGTCAGTTTTGAAGTTGTATAGTGAAGATGAACTAGCTCTCTGGCACTTGGGATTTTAATTTAAACCACTGACATTTATTTAAGCACATTGCATGTAGGTAACGAAAAGTTTTCTGGCTCTCTCTTTGTGGCAGTATCTGCAAAGTAAACGTAACTGAGATGTATGTGAAACGTGGACTGCCTTCCATTGCACACACAAGAATTGTTTGCCTGCTCAAATCACTGTCACTTGTGCAAACATGTTCAATTCAGAGAATGAAAATAGATGTATTAACCAGGGTTAATATGGTTATTCATAACCACTAAATTCTAAGCTCTGGGTTGCACAGACGCAGCAGAACCTAATTTGATGTGAAATACAACAGTACTTGGCTACATAGTCCAAGGTGGATTCCCAAAACTACGAACTAGGATGTGATCATATGGTGATAACAAAAACTATTTCAGTTGGGATAGTGATGATTAGGGAAAAAAGTAAAAGTAACAATTTACTGTTTAACTTCCCGATTTGTCTTTGTGTTGGCAATTGCTTCTACCAAAAAGCCAAAGTGTCCTGGCAACTTTGAGGTTTTTCACCAGAGGAAGACAGTTCCTTGGCTGCAGTGGTGCCCAGTCAGAGAGGCCTTCTGGTTTCCTTCCTCAAAGGAAGCTGAATCTTTTTGGTCTTGAGAGAGGTTTTAGATTGTCATTCTCTATGACGAAATAGAACAGGCAACTGTCAGCAAAGCTCGGTCCCCAAAGCCATGCTGGCGTTTTCTAAAAGTGCTTCTGTGAGCAAAGTGTGGTGAGGAGTTGTATGCTCTGAATTTGACTCTGAGTACCTACCTCTTCAGTGTCCCGGTTTACTCAGGATTTGCTTTGGGTTCTTCTTCTTTTTCCCTGTCATTCCACTGAAAGTAAATGAGAGATCAGGGCTTTTTGGAAAGAGTTATTTACCTAAATAAGATATTCTCAGAGTAGGCTATATGTTGAGTTAACTGTGTTTTTTTTTTTTTAAAAAAAAGAAAAGTAGCTCTATGTATGTACAGATACATGAACAAGGTAAGAACTTTTTAGTGTGTATTTAGAAAGTTTTATGCTAATTAATCCTGAATAATGGTGGGCACATTTAATTATTCAGCATCTGAAAATGTTATTTGACTGAATGCTAATGTTAGTTGAGAGAGCCTTAAAATTTCCCTGGTGCTCCAGTATCACCAGTTTGGAAAAAAACTGTGGTCTGCTTAAAAGCAGCTTTTCAGTAGCTAAGATGAGGAAGTACTGTGCTGAAGCTGTGAAGGAGATAACCCTAAGTACTTCAATACAAGTAAAACTTCTATTTATTACTTTCTTTTCAGCAATGATGTAGACATGGAAACAGATCACTACTCCAATGGGGTTGCAGAGACTTCATCCAATGGCTTCCTAAATGGTAGTTCTAAACATGATCACGAAATGGAAGAATGTGACACAGAAATGGGTCTGCAGTGATATTTCTTACATTTTTATTAAGTGATGGCAACAAGGTTATGTTTTTACTTGCAATGCTTCCCAACTTGAAAATTAGGGATATTCGCTGAAATCTTGATTTTGTTTGTTTGTTTTGCTGTTACTGGATGTAAATCGTATAACCTCTGATTTAGGTGGTCCAGTGTCAGTGTGAGAACAGGGGAAACTGGTAACTCATGAGTATTGCAACTAACATCAATTTCTAAGGAAGTACCTTTGAGAAGGAACGTAGCACACCTGGGTGAGGGTTGTGTAGCACGCCTGGGTGAGGGTTGACAGATTGCTTCTGCCTCTTCCCCTAGTCCTCTTACCATTCACGGTTCTCATAGCGTCTTTGCACTCGACAGTAAGAGTAGAAATTCCAAATCACTTACATTGAAGAATGTGAAGTGCTAGTATTAAATGCTCAAGAAAAGAGCTATATTTAGGAACTGAGATGTTTAAAAGAAAAAAGTTTTCCACCAAAAAAATACCGCTTTACATAGCTGTGGTCTAAAAAATAACTTTGTTTTACTTAACCTGCTTTATACTCATTGTCATTATACCTGTTGACATTAGTGACAAATGAGTATTGAAATACCCTCTGATTGCCAGCGCGCCATCAAAAGATCCTGTTTACTCCATCAGTTATGGTGCTAACTGTCCCTGTCCAGGAAAGGCAGATCACTCAAGTGCATGCAGGCTGGAGCTGGAGGGAATGGTTGTTATTGCTGGCTGTGTCTGAAGAAGGGGAGGAATCCAGCCCAGCCACTTCTGCAGTTGCAGAACTATCTTCTCAAGCAATTGATTTAATCAGACATCAATTAGTAGGTAGTTTAAATGAAATGTGAAACTCAGGACATCGCTGGTAAACTTTCAGAATGCAGTAGTACTTACAGATACCTATGAAAGCTTCCCAGTTTTGAGGGCACATGCTGCTGCTGATCACGCAGCTTTGCTGGTAAATACTAGGTAACTAGGTTGAAAAAGCAAATATAATTGTTACAGCCCTGGAGGGGGGAGATTCAAATTTCCAGGCTGTTTCCCTGCATTACGCTCTGAAACTGGGTAATAACAGCCTCATTTCTGTGACAGAAAAAGCAAAACACTTCTTCACTCTCTTGCAGCCTTTTCCACAGAGGCTCACTGTGACAGGCATGAAGCAGCTGCATGGGGTGCAGAGTTGTTTGTGGGTTTTTAATGTAGTTGCTTTATGCCTTTGGAAAGCAATGCCCTAGATTGGGCTGCAGCTAGCAACAAACACCACTGCTTGAAGACTTGTGGGGGCTTCACTTTTGTAAAAAAGACACGTGACTCCTCAACCTACATTGTTTACTCCCCACAGTTTGAGTTTGATGATTTTTCTTTTGTTTTTTTTTTTTGCTTTTTGAAATATTTATATATTCTCCTTAGTGCTGTGTATATAAAGTTTAAGTGGGCAGATTTTTTTCCTGAGGTGATATGCTCATGTCTTGAAAAAAAAAAAAAGTAAAGTGGCCACTTAAATCCTTGTTTGAAATAGTGCTCAAAATATTACACTAAATAGCAATGTTAAAATCAGAAAGAAGAATGTTTTTGTAATTAAAGGGTACATCAAAATCCAGATTCAAAACTTGATTCCAGTGATGAAAAAAGGCAAGGAATGGTTAAATGCCTTTTTTTTTAACAGGTAGCTTTAGTTGTAAATTTTAAAAAGGCAGAACTTTCAGAGAAGTCAAAGGTTGATTTCCTATCCGTAAACTGCATTAATATCTTTTAATATCACTAGTATTGGGGAATATTTTAGCAAACAGTAAAGAAATCAGTCATAGTGTTCTGCTTGATTACAAAAGAAGCCTGAAATGGCCAAATTATTAAGCTAATATATTCTACAAGGAGTACCAACAGTCTATGTGACTGTCTTGTAGCAACATCCATCGTGGCCATTTGGGAGGTTCAGGGTTTTTTTTTCTCTCTATTAGCAGTTCTGGATTTGGCATATCTTCAGAAGCGCAGTGCCAAAGAATTAAAAAGGTAGAACTGTGTGGACTTTTACTGTTGTCGTTACTAATTTTAAACTCCCCTAAAATTTTAGGGTAAAATTTGGGTTGTAGTCTAGTTAGTTTAAAATTAACAACTGCAAAATCAACAGCACGCGTAGACAGCCTTTGCCCTTAGCTAATGAAGCCTCTTAATGTTTATAACGGAACAACTGAACGGTGCTGGGTATAAGAGCACGTTATGCCAAGGTCTCTGGCCTGATGTGCTTTCTCTCAGAAAGGCAGATTTCTTTTGAGTGAAATCGGTGCAAATTCGCTAGATCCACAGACTGTTATTGTCAGCTCTATTAGTGGTGGTGATGACGATATCATTTTTGCAGAAGTAGATTCAAGTCAGTTAAGACGTCAGCTATGTGGTGGCAGCCAAGCGGCTATTGAAAGAATGATCCACTTTGGAAGAGAATTGCAAGCAATGAGTGAGCAACTAAGAAGAGAATGTGGCAAAAACACAGCAAATAAGAAAATGCTCAAGGTATGTTTAATCTTGAAATTGTGGTGTTAAGGTGAATAACTGTGCTGCCCAGTGGAAACTTTCTACAGCATGTAGCATTGCAATACTGTTCTGCTTTAACTTTGGTGATTATATTATTTAGGTTTTTTTGGTCTGAGAGCAGTATTCTAGTCAGCACACTCACAGGGACGATAATCTCATACTGTAATACAATTAAAACCAAAGATGAATTTAGCACTTCCCTCTATCTCATTTCTGACCATGTAGCTTGGCCTCTTGAGTCAAAGTGCCGTTCTCAGCTCTAATGATAAACCAACTGCAAGAGGTTTGATACAGATACCTAAAATGTGTTGTCTTCAGGACTCTGTGGGTGTGAATTCATTTATCTTGATTTGAGACTGTTCTGGAAAAGAATTCCCTTGCCAAAGACCGACTGCATGCAATTTTCAGGCTGCTTTGTCTTTCCCCACCACTTACTGAAATACTGCTAACTTCATCTTCCCGTACAGCTTCCAGTTGGGAAAAACACTGCTTGCTCAAAATGGAACAAGTCACGTTAGAATTCTTTTTGTCCTTTTTTATTGATGAAGGACACTGACAATCCTTTATGATTCTGAGTCAAAATAAGAAAACCGTCCTGGTTTTCACTAGTAGAATATGGCTGTGAGATGTAATTAAAATCACCTTTCCACAGGATGCATTCAGTTTACTTGCATATTCCGATCCCTGGAGCAGCCCCGTTGGAAATCAGCTTGACCCGATACAAAGAGAACCTGTGTGCTCTGTACTCAATAGTGCAATACTAGGTAAGTGCGGCCTGGTGGTTTTCACACGTGGTACAGAGCGCCTGTCACAGGTGCTGCTCACCATGCTTCATCTGCCGGGCTTGGCATTCGGCTGGCTGAGTGATTAACAAAGTATAGCAACGTTGTGGTGCGCTCTTCTACTAAAAGAGTTAGTTTTGGGTGGTATATTAATGTAACAGATGTAACTGCCTTTTTTCTTGTCGTCGTTCAAAGCAAAATCAAACCGGCCTATTCCATAAGGGTGTTCTGCAGGGAATTTGAGCACTTCGTTGCTCCTGCTCTGTCTTGCTGTAAGAGCAAACTTTGCAAGTGGAATTTGCACATGGAAATGTGAGAGGAGTGATTTAAGCAAGCTTAACAGTTAAGTTTTTAGTGCATTACTATGAAATTAATCGGGCATTGCAACTGCCACTGTTGGTTCTTCTTCAGAGACTCACAATCTGCCAAAGCAACCACCCCTTGCCCTAGCAATGGGTCAAGCGTCACAGTGTCTAGGATTGATGGCTCGATCAGGAATTGGATCCTGTGCATTCGCCACAGTGGAAGACTACCTACACTAGCTATGCATTTGGAGATCTAAAAGGTGTTGTGACATACTCAACATGGAAAGTAGACCAGCTCTGCTGACTGGAATTTGGAATTTTAATTATGTACTAAGGACAAGTCTGTTGCTTTATGTTGCTTCCTAGTTTACAGCATGATGCAAATGATTTCTAACTTAGTGTTAGGAGAAAATTTCCATCTTTGAGCCTCTTAGACAACTAAGAGTTGAAAATACCACTGATAATGTCAGACATCCAAATTGACAAGTACCAATCCTTTAAACGATTGTCCAAAACAAACCAAAAATCCTGCTACCTTGTGGTGGGACGGAAGAATAGAAAACATGGATGTATTAGCGTGTGGGTGATGTAAATGTCAAGCAGGATGACTTGCCAACCTCCACCCCCATTGTTACATAGTTCAATCAGTGTAATTTGCAAAATGCATAAACACCTGATGGTTTGGATATATAGTGTTGATGGGAAGAAATGATATTTTTTAATGTGTACTGTAAAACTTGAATTACTCAGGAGCTGAGTGAATATGTTTGTTGCTACTTACAATCCCAACCTGTTGATCTTAGTAGTTTTTTGTTTTAACATGGTCTTTTCAACTTTGTTTCCTTGTTTAACTACAGACAGCTTCTGTTGTGTAGACTCACCAGTTTAACTGTTGTATTATAACAGTATTACATGTCAACACAGTGTGGTTATGACCTATTTATATAAAAACCAAATATTTAGTCAATTTACAGTCTTAATTTAATCTTTGTACACCTTGCATTTTTAAAAGTGCTTAAATAGTACTATATTGCAATAAAATGTAGTGATATCATAATTAACCAGCCATTAAAAACTTACTTCTACATACATAGTAGCATGGATTTGTATGCTACGTTTCCTTGGGTCTGTAGTTCTGTCCTGGAACAGCACTTCTCAGGTAGACACCCATGAACTCAGCGTGGTGGCTCACCAGTCAAAGCAGGGATGCCACCTCCCTGTGTCCAAGCAAACTAACCATCAGGCTGGGCAAGAAAAGTCCCTGCTGTGTGAACTGAATTAACGATTATGATATTAGGATACAGCCTTTCTTTAGAGACGCAAATAACTGAAAAAGGGAGAACAATTGACTGTTGTAAGAAACACAGCATCCAGAACAGTAAGTACAACATTGTTCATCTTTATTCTCTGCAAAGCAGCTGCCTCATGGAGGCAAGCCTGGCTGTAACACCAGCTGTTCTACATCAGTATTAAGGACAGACAGTCACTGCCCTGCCCGAGCAGCTTCTCAGCTTCTCCAACCACTTCTGAAAGGGGGAGGGAAGAGAACAGGGAACTCAGCTCAGGCACAGTGTTCTGAGTTAGTGCCTTCTGATGGCTGTTGGCTAGAGCTGAAAGAGGAGTGACAATGGGGAATTAAGGGAAAAAACACCTTTGTTGCGTTGAGAGCCTAACTTTCAGTAAAAGCCCTTAATTGCATCTTCTGAAAAAGCTGTCTTCATACTCGATTTTTCATCTGTTTTAAGAGCCAGCGTTTTTTAAACCTCATTGCTCTTTGCTTTTTTTCTTGCCCTTGAAAAAAAAAAAGAAGCTGTTAGTTACCATTTTCTTAGCCTGTCTCCTGGAGAAGCAGCCATCCATTCATTACTGCAGCATTTCAGAACAAAACCTACTGGAAAGCTGATAAACCTCCTATCATCGTTCACATACAACAGGTGCCTTCCACTGGCCAGGGGTACCAGCTTGTGCCACTCTCCTTCAGCAGGAGGGCAGGGGGCTGCACTGCTGAAGCACAACTGAAAAGCAGACTCTGCCTGCTGAGGATCAGTAACTTTTGCCACTAGAGCTCAAACTGTGCTTGTGTGGCTGTAACTGATGTGTGGATGAGTCTGACCCTGTTCCTTTCTGAAATGTCATTTTTTATGAGGAGAAGTAGGCGCCATTTCCCTATGCTCACACAGGGGTTTGGGGATCTTAGCATCCCTGCTTTGTTTAACACATATCTGAAATTACTTCCAACACCTCAGAGGCTGTAGGCTGAAAAGAACAATTAGCAGAGTATTTATTTTAACAAGTAAATGTGGCTCTAGGCCCAGATGCTGTTTCTTAATTTACCAAAAATGAGGTAATTTTTTCGAGATCCATCTTGTGTATCCTCCCCCAGGGGAGTGCTCACTGCAGCCACTCAGGCCGTAGTGCCCTCTTGCCACTCCCTTACTATCAGTTTTTTTGAGTAAGATGGTAGCAAGGTACAGCCCTCTAGCATGGGAAAGCTTGCTTTTTTTAAAAAAAAAACACACAACATACTTTAAACCATGTATGCATAAAGTAATACCTACTTTGACTTTTTATACTCACCCCAAGATTTGTCCACAAACTGAACTGCAGCTTTTTTAACTGGGTTTTTCTTGTTTTCAAGGGAAAAAAATTCATTTGCTGAAATGGAGATGAGTGTTAATTACCAAGTTTAACACAGACAAATCTAGATGCAGACCCACTCACGGAAAACTGCTTACCCTGTGCCCGGTTGGCGTCTGGTCCATAGAGATGAGTGTTTAAAAAGTCCTTGGCAAGCTGTTGGTGGAGGCCTGTTAAACTCTGATCTTTTAAGCGCACAGCCGTATAGTTTCCTTTTGGCCTAGTTAAATAAAGAGCTGTAAATCCCTGTAGCATAGTTAAGAGAACCCAGAACAACCGACACACAAGTCGATGCTTTCCTACTTGAGCTGGTCTCTAGTGCTCAGTCATGCTTTGTAGCTGTAGTAAAGAAAAAAACATTGGACCGAGACACTCAACCTGTCATCACATGCCTTTATGTGCCCCAAGTAGTTCCTTGGGAGTCTCAAACCAGCCTTACCAGAAGCTAGTGCAGTTCCTCTGCAGGGACATGACTGACAAAAGAAATCAAGGCAGGGATGGGGTGGGGGAAAGGCTGAAATGCAGGAATTCAGTGCTCAACAACCAGACCTGCAGCAGCGTAACAGAATGTCTCCTGCTGTGTTTATGACTGCCTGGTTATCTCATAGCAGTTACCTAAAAGGTATATAAAAATTATTTATATTATAGTTTTATATATATATAAAAATGTGGGGAGATATATATATATATTTTACAAGTATGCCTATTAAAGATGCTTTTAGCACATAAATATGCCTTCCATCAGAGGAAGAGTGGGTGGAACCTCAAGCGAAGAACAGTTACAGCTGCAGTGACAGAACAGCTGCTGTGATGCCCCCTCCCCAATCCAGCAAAAGCAGCTGGATAAGACACCCTGGATCTTCCCCTCCCAGCATACCTGGCACCCTTTTTCCACTTGTCCTTCTTCACCTGTCTTAGGGCTTGGCCTTGCTTTTGGACTTGGCCCTGTCTCTGCTTCACAGCCCCACCTCCACGGCGTTTACCTAAAGTAAGTTTAACACAAAAAATTTCCCAAATGTTATGAATGAAGAGCTGTAAGCGAAAGAGGAACAGGAATGAAACAATTATACTGTGAATAATAAGATGCCTTTAGTTAACTCCAGAAGGGGCATTTTTTCATAAGCTCTGACTAGTAAGAGCTAAAAACTGTCGCACTTACAGAAGGGCTGTGAGAGGGAGGGGAAGCAGCATGCTGCAGGGGAGCCACCCCAGGTACCGCTAGCCAGCTTTCCCCTTCCTTGGCATCAACACCACAAACCAGGATTCATCACAGGACAACAGTTCAACGCATTCCTTGGCATCAACACCAGAAACCAGGATTCATTACAGGACAACAGTTCAACGCAACAGCTACACGTAACACACAAAGGAGAGTCCAACCTCAGCTTCATTCTTGCTATTAAGTACTAATGCTCAGCATTCAAAGCATCATCCTGAGCTCAACTCTTGTTTGTGCCAACAGATTTTTTTAAAAAACAATAATAAAAGGAAGAAAAAGTAGTAGTTACCATCCAGCTATATAATTATGTGAGGTATGGATCACACAATTGTTTAAAAAACCCCAAAACACTGTTTTTGTAAAGTACTTTACTTTGAAGTACAGATGAAGAGGGCTAGAAAATAGCAGTCACACATAGCCTAAGACTCTTGATTTTCTAAGTTCAGAATTTGAAAAGAGGTACCTGATTTTTTACAGATGCTATTAAATCATAGTGTGATATGTAAAGTATCAAGGTGATTAACAAACAACTCTATCCAGGAATAGCCTTTATAATTTAAATGAAAGGTAAATATTAATCTCCCTCTGGTAATCCTTGGTTTTCCTAACACCTGCACAGTAGCACAGTATTTCCTTAAACACCTTGGGCTATTTTAACTGAACTAACTGTACAGCAAACAACTTTTGTAAAAGACGCACGAATCGGGTTAAATGGGACTTCAGCTTTTTCCTCAGTTATTGTTCCTGAGCAGCAGCCAATCCGCCTGCCAGCAGCCAATCTGTTCACGTTTCAGACTTTCAAAAGGTCTCTGTACCAGAGCGCTCCCCCCCTCCCCCGCCCCGTGGCAGCTCTAGCACAGAAATGAAAC
>VZSZ01002600.1:0-15195 GCA_013398815.1 Ibidorhyncha struthersii
CAACCCTGACTATTCTGTGATTCTGTGATTCTGTGAAAGAAGCGTGAAATATTCGCAGATCCCACTGACATCAGTGAAAAGCCACCTCAAAAAAAACCCAAAACAAAACAACCTCTCTCCAGATATTCCCTGTTCTCCAGTTTTTAGTTGATTTAAAAAATTTCTTATTTAGTCTGTACTTAGCAGCAGGATGAGGAACATGGTACTTTTTGTAAATGTCACAAAATGATCCTTTAAGCACGTAAACAATCTGAGTTTCATAAGAAAATGTTGTATTTGCATTGCCAAAGACAAGACTTGGTGTCATTTTCCTTCTTCGTTTTACAAATAATCACAGGTTCTGTGAGCCAGATACTTTCACTCTAAACACGAATTTCAAAGTAATAAATAACAACTACCGGATTTATTGCCCATTGTATTAGGTGATTCTTGTATTCCAGTATATCCCTCATCCTTCTTTGTTCCTCAGTGTCTCTGATAATTAATAGAGACCCGAGTGAAAAGTTATTCAATTATACTGCTCAGCTCCTGAATGTCCACCTGGGGAAAAGGTCTCTCAGGCACACAGAGTTGCCCTCCTTGCTTTGAGAAATAAAGATTTGCACTGTTTCCTTGGTTCTGAATCTGAGCAGCGCTCACTGAAGCCAGTGAGAATACTGGTGCCAGCAGGATGTGGAGAAGACTCTATATTCAGAGAAAGAAAAGCTAAAATGTAGTAACTGAGCATTCAGAAACTTACACTTAACCAGGACGTGTGAAATGAGTATCATCCCAAGGAGGTTTCAATTTTCCAGTCTGAAATGGCATTTCAAGTGCAACAGCCCATTTCACAAGTGTAGGTTATGTGTGTCCCTATCTGACCATTTCCAAACATGTCTGCTAAATCCTATCATAAAGCCCAGCTTTCCGTATTATGCTATTTAGCACAGATTTTCTGAATGCGTGTTTCCATTCTGTGCTATAATTTGGACCGTTCAATTGCCTAGGAATAATCCAAGGTAAGTGAAAGAAATGTACTAAAATTCCACTTTCCTCCACTTACTGTTCAGTAAAGAGAGTTCTAATAGTTTCTATCATGCCATTAAAGTACAGGCACAGCTATGTAAGCTCTCGCTATTTTCCCATCAAAACCAAACAATAATGCCTGGGTGCCAAATGCACTTACATGCACTCTCCAGAAATCCAGATTGACCTACAGTGCTCTGAAGCATGAAAGATATGTAGAGTGTGATGCCACAGCTGGAGTCATAAACTCATCCAGTGCACGATGACCATGCACTGAATATTTGTGTATCTTAATAGTGCTAACAAAAGTGGCAAATGAATTTAGAATGAGTCCTGGGGAATAAGAATATGGGGAACAAACCAGCCTATTTAAAGAGGATTATCAGTGTTACAAAGCTATGTTGCAGTGTCTTACTGGAACACAGAGCAGAAGCATCCACAGACAACAGCCAGAGAGTTACAGCTTCTTCAAGATACATATTATGCACACTCTGTGTGTGTGTGTGTGTGAAGAGAGAGAGAGAGAGAGAGAAAGACATTCAGTGTGGGTGGGATTCAGGTCACCCAACTTTAAGTGTCTCTAATATAGATGTTTACATCTCAGCTAATCACCTGAGGCTCCTTCCACTCAGCTGTGAGAAATAGACATTTTTAGGGCATGATTCGCCTGAGCAATTTTAGATGTCTACTTCTGGATGAGATGAATTGTACTCTGAAAGTGCCAAGTGCATTCCACTGACTCAAGAGAGATACTAGGCAACTAGCTTAAGTGAAGATGTTTGCAATGTATATGTGTATATTGCATATATTTAACATACACCTATTTGGATTTTCTTTTTATATATATATACATATTTATAAATATATATATATTCTTTCTCCTTGCAATGAGTATTTAGGTACGACCATTTCTAACCTCTCTCTCTGGTTCCCCCAGTACTTCCCTCCAAAAAGCCCAGATGAAATTATATCTTTAACACATTTCTCCTTCCAGATCTACATAGCAGAGCTTTCCATCACCCAGTCTGACATTATCACGTGTTCAGGTTTCACTACCGGGATATCTCCAAGAATTGCATTTCTTATGTGGATTTCAGACTGCATTGCAACCTGCTGTGCAGCTCTCCCAGGAGGATTTTGCCCATGGATCCTTGACCTGATGCTCAGTGGCCTATGGAGGTTTGGTGACTGTGACATAAAACCAGCTCCAGATGCCAGATTCGGTCTTCTAAACTGCCTCAGCCAAACTTCAGCTGTTACTCAGCAAAGTTCCCAAGTGAGAATTTCTGTGATTTGTTGAAAATCAAAGTCTCTCTGAGTGATATGGCATCATGCTGATTTCTAAGAAATTCAGGAAACGTGTATAAAGGTGTCTAACGCCTAATGGAGAATCCATTCTGCTGGAAATCAGTGTAAACAACCCAAAGTACCGCAACCTTGACTTCCTCTCAGCTGCTGCTAAGCTGCTATGGCAAATCTTCAGATTCTGTTCCTCATGGCTCAATAAAAAATGAACCAGAACACACTCATTTTTAAGACATAATGCTTTGTGTTTGTACAGCGCATACTTATCAAAGCTATGAGATGCTTAGCACTAATTAAAGCTAGAAGAGAAGCACGTAGTGGACTAAGAGGCACCTGTTTGCACTGTGCACAGTTTCTGTAATTAGTGCAGCATGGGCTGGAACAAAAAGATTGATCATAAACTTCCTCATCTTATTGGGAAGAGGCTCTGCCCTTGGTTACACTTCCCACTGTAGTGTTCTCCCCTGGACAGTTGGTGGAGGGGCAGCTGCAGAACCACTTCTTCTGAAATTACAGCTGGATCCAGCCCTGTCCCAGCTCTGATTTCCATACCCACCTTTACAGCCAACTCTACAATTCACATTGTGTTGATATACTTGAAAGTAGTGCTGAAGTTGAAATATCTGCCCTTCATTAAGCTAAGCCAGCCCCTTTATACAGGGCAACAAGTAGGCATAATAGGGGGACTGATGTTTGGTCACCAATGGTATTGAAGAGATTTTAAATAGTGAAGCAGCAATGAAAAGGCTGGTGTGTGTGTGTGTGTGTGTGTGTGTGTGTGTGTGTGTGTGAAGCTTTTGAGTTGTTTCTGCAGAGTGACACACCTCCACAGCGCCTGTTTGTGGCTTTGGACAATTGGAATTTTTAACTATAGACATTGTTTCACAAGCTGTCTGGTTTGAATAAAGATTAAAAGGTGCCACGGCTGTTTATTCTAAGCTTATCTAATTATTTTTCATCTGTAAATCAACAACAGACCGTTAGAAGGAAGTTCTTGGATGCTTGATGATTCCTGAAAACCTTTTCCTTGTACATCTAGTAGCAATTACTGAAGTATCTACTTTTACCCTCAGAAATCTAGCACAAGTACTTTAAGCTTGGGAGAAGTCTAGTAAATCAACACTAAAACCCCTTCATCATGCTTAAGATCTCAGTTTCCTCCAAAGCTTGGTGATTTTATACTAAAGTTTCAATGGCTGCTCGCATTCACCAAACTTTTTAAAGGCCTGTACTTCTCTGATGCTTAACCCTTCAGAAGGCTGTGCTGTTCCATAGCCTGTGGGTTAAATAATGGGATCTGGCATTTCCTAAGAGTACAGATAGTCACCACATGTGTCCTGAAAAATCTGACTATGGATGTGGACCTAGAAGGACAAAGCAAAGCATTTATCTATGTCAAGACAACCAAATATGAAATCTTACAAGAGCAGGTTTTAAAACCTTCAGCTAAAAAGACAAAAAGGAAGATAAGAATTTGCATAAGAAACCCTCAAAACCCCATGATGTATGTATATAACACAGCATTTAGCTGGTGGTGGGTTTGTTTACTTTCCTCATTAATCATGAGCTGATGGCTGAATTCCAATGCACTAAAAAGCGTAATAGCAGATTTTTTTTTGCCTCTTATTTCAGTTATTGAATTTAAATTGTTTATTCACCTTCACAAACAAATAAATTATAAATAATAAAACGTGCTATGTTTCACATCTGTTCTGTCACTTTCTGCTTTTCTTTCTGTATTCCTTTTCCTCAACACAGAGATTTAGTGACAAAGAGGCTGTGGGCTCCCAAAAGAGTTGACAGCATTTCCTACGGCTCAGTCCTCTCCTGAAGACTTATAATACTTTGCTTTTAGTGTCATGGACTTTCTGATAACATCCCAAAGAGAGATATAGGGTCTGTGATACAAAAGGAACAGTTAATACTGAAAAATAATAATTCAGGAAATTCCTGGGGAATATTCCAGGAGGCATCAGAAATTCTTAAGACAGAGTGGGATAAAGAAAGAAAAAAACTAATGAAAATCAGAAACACCAGATTATTATGCACAGTTAAAAGATCATGTCAAAGAGCTACACAATTTCTTCTGAAAAAGTCATTTTTGATTGCTTTCCTTGGTATATACACTACTTAAGTGTGACTTTTAATTGCTTTCAGCCAACTACTTCTAGTCCTATATTCAACACATTATGCCCATATTAAATTTTAACTCACTTCATTTAATATATCTTCTTTTATACATATCAATTAAAAATTCTATGCTATTTTAGTAGGGGCTGGACAGAGAAATCACAGGCTGCAAGGTAAAGAAGAAACCCCTTCATCCAATGAACCCCGTGTCCACTGGCAAGTCTGCTTTTTGTCACCTTCTTTTCTGCTGGCATTTCTATGAGCGGATAATGACACTTATTTTCAGTTATTACAACCTATATGGTCATTAATTTTATTTCTTTACACTGCCTAGAACACTTATTTACTTTGATTAAGATCTCTGACTAAAAAATAACTTTGCTTGTATTCAGTGAAGAACAGCAAAATCTCTACATTCCAAAGAAAGGAAAACCTCAAACTTGAATCATAAACTTGGCATTACAGCTACAGATTTGCAACATATGGTAATTTGCCTCTAGTTCTCTTGCACACGCTGACCAAAATAATCTGTTGAAACAGAAATGCCCTGAGTTGTAAGAACACACACAAAAAAAAAAAAAAGCTAAATCCCCAGACATTTTACATGGGTGTCTGGCTTGTAAGGAGTTTATCCATAAAGTGAAAATTTCAGTCTCTGAAAACAAGCACATTACTGAACCCACATTTATTTTTTCCTTAGTGCCTAACGTAGACATAAGCTACCTTTGTAATTAGTGTATATGATTTGAACTAACAGTGCCTAGCATAATGCTGCAGGCGCTGCTGCGCTACAAACACATTATAATAATATAAAAACCCTCTCAGACTTCTCAGAGTTGGACACAGCCAATTGTGTGGGCATGACTGCAAAAAAATTGTGCTAAAGAAAGCGACTGAGGCTTTTGAGGTCTTCTGCTTGAGAGGTTTGGGGCAGTGTTGGGAACGAATCTGGAATAAAAGAAGAGTTTTTGCATTTATGGTTTGGGAAGTGATGTTTAGATATGCAGCTAATACATCAAAGATTCCTGCAGTGAAGCACCAGGGCATATCAGCTTAGTGAGACGGACCACATCCAGAATTCATGAACTAGCAGAAACCCAGGCTCATCGGTGCACGCAGAGCAATGCCGTACAGAAGAACTAGGCTAGTCCAGACGCAGCACAGATATATTAACTTGGCGGAGCGTGCAAGCTAACAAGTCTCCATTCTCAGCAGGGCTTACCAGGTCGACGCTGATAAGTGGGTAATTGAGCTTTGCTGCAGCTCAGACCAGTAAGTTGTTCAGGACCTTGTGTCAGCCCTTCGTGTGTACACCTGAATTGACTTAGGGTTGCTGGCTTGGACTTTTTGCACCATTGTTCACCCTATTTTGGCTTCCTGGCTTACCTCAAGCCAGGTAAGCTTGGATTTGTCCCTACGTGTCCAATGACCGTAGCTTTTCATAAAATGCAAATTCAGGGAGCTGACCAAAGCTCTTGATGATAAAGTCACTCTGAGTTTGGTGTGAAAAAAACCTACTGCAGGTGGAACAGCTCCAGAAGTAAACACAGAGCTGAAGAGGTTAGAGAAGGTTAGAGACACATCGAAAATTGTGAAACTTCCAACCTGACCTTGCCCAATAGCAAGGTCACTGGTAACAGTGGTCCACATTCTTTCAGTCCTTGCTTTTTCTGGAAGCAGTACCAATTAGTGCATCATGTGGTCGCTGCCCACCAGAATAAGACCATCCTTGCTAACATTTAAGTTTTTCCTTCCTTCTCTCCTACCTTATCCCTTCATGCTGAGGGCATAATGACAAAATGTAGAATTTAGCCTTAATTGGATCTCTGCAATGTTATCACCTGAATTAACTCCCCCATGAATAATTATCACTGCCTGGAGGCTGACAAATTGCTTCCCTCTACTTCATGATTGTCAGGAATTTCAAATTATATGCTGAGCATGGGGGGAAAAATGAAAATGAAAAGCCTAGAGAAGCATAATTATTAAGATTATTAAGCTATTTGGCACGGAGTCCCATAGTGTCCCTGAGTCCCAAAGAGGTGAGTGACAGCAAGAACCTTGCTAGGGACAACTGGGCAACTCCCAGTCTTTCAGCCAGCAATGACAATGGCTGTAGACTTGCACAGTCAAAGCAAAACTATAATGACTTCTACCACATGGCTCACAGTCAGGCAGTTCCTGCGTTATTCACTACTTCATATAAGCTACGTACATCAGCTTGTTTAGCATCTCATCTGCATATTTGATCTCGCTAGGTAGATGGTAAATTCTTTGTAGATAGAAGTGTAAACATATGTAAGGGGATAGGAGCAGATTGTCATGCATTTAGAATAGCATGTAATTTTCCTTGCTTTGTAAGAACAAGGTCTTGGGGAAAAAGTGCTCTTTGTGAGAATAATTATTCCGCGTCTGGGCAGGACCTCACACAGGAGCGCAATGCGTCACTACACCACCATATCCATCTCAGATCTCGAAAGAGACGATAACTGGTAAGAAATCTTCATCTCATAAAACCAAATCACTATAAAAGTATAATGCCCTTTGAAAATGGCTTGAAATGATCAGATTAAGCAATAGGGCTTTATCCAATTTTCACATTAATGATGCTGTGCTTGTAAGATTGATGCATTTCTCAGTTCAGTTCAATCCAGTTCCTCAAACTTCGTTCCCACCTTGCCAAACCTCCAGCGCACAAGTCAGGCATAGACAGGGCAGCTGCTGACATATTCCCAGGAGAAAGCTCTCCCTGCTCACCTGACATACAGTGACCTCTTCTGATTAGTCCTCAGGGAGCCGGACCCAGAACTCATGCTGTGATTCATCATCTGCTCACGCAGGTCATGGATTTTTGCCTCAAACCGAGCGTACTCTAAGGAGATAAAAAACCAGAGAATAAAGATATTTTAGTTTTCTTGACCTATATAATCATTAGGGCTGCTAATGCAAATGAATGTTAAATTAATGAGTGCAAGGCATGTCCTGAAAATTGAGGTCTAACAGAACCTCGCATCAAATATCTTAGGTAAATATATGACCTCTTTATTGCAGTACATGAACATTTCAGCACTGACTGTGTGAAAACGTAAATAGCAAGACCCTCTCTCCTGCAGTTTCAGGAAATGAAAGGAGGTTTAAAGTATGTTGCCAAACATCTTTTAGCCTGCAAAAAGGATGCTGAAAGCAGTTTTCCACTGTATCATTCCTCCTTCCAAAGAATAAGATACCTTCTTAGGGGCAGTGGGATGATGCACTGAAGTTACTAATGAGTCAAGCATTTAGTGTAAAATCCCACTGAAGGAGATACATCAAAGCCTAATTATTCCTGAAGCAGCTGTGAAGTTATTGTATGAGCAATAAGGCACCTTATTTACCCAGCCCACTGCGGACTGAGCTCTCTTTCTTTCGAATAGCTGGAGTCATAGCTGGGTCTTAAGGTGGGTGATCCCAGAAACTCCAGGCCTGTTTAAACTGCATAAGAATGGCACAAAACCAGTTTCCAGACCTTGCTCTCCTCCATAGCTCTTCTGGTAGCTTTGTAAAACATTGTGACCTGCTGACCAGCAACATGGGACCAGCACTGGGGAAAGGATTCCGCTAGAGGTGTATCATTTAGCGAGGCTCCTCTCTGAAAGGACACATCCCTTGTACCGCCTGGCCAACGGCCTCTCCTGCGGGCACTTTCCCCATGCTCATTGCGTGACCTAATGGGCTGAGTTTTGGGTTGCAAGAGGTTTTGGAGACAAGCTCTAATTCCTTGAAACCAACAACCTACAGGCAATGCTCCAGCAAGAGAGAGAGTCATAATTCAACTTAAACCTGGGAAATCTACCAATACGAGCTAGCAGACTAACTTGAGGGGGCGTACAAAATCCATTTCAGTGAGTCAGTGACACTTTGAACAGTAAGAAGTTGCAGACTGATGCCAGCAAAGAGAAGAAGATGTTCCCTGCACCTCAAAGTTTTATTTTACTGCCTGCTTCAAAAAGAGGGTCTCCATTTCCGCACAGCAAGTCTGGAGCAGAAGTGAAACCAACACACAAGGTTTCCTCCCTTAAAGGATGGAGGTGCATCCCACCAGATCACACAACCTCTCAGTTTAAGCAAATAAATCTTTATTGTGCATTTATAACCTACTGGTCTGCTCCCTGTGCGTTACTGTTTGAGCTATGTGAGAATGCTGTAAGGCAGTAATATTCTCATTTTCTCCTCGTGGAAATCTCAGCATTATTTTCATTTGATCATTTGCTGTTCACGTTGGCTCAGTTCCCAGAATATCTAGATGCTTTGCAACAACAACTATTTCATTTTATTCAGTGCCCTTTAACTTTTTTATAAGAACATCTGACCTTTCCAAGATCCCACATTTTGCATAGACACTAGCTACCTTCAAGATGGCTTAGCAGGGTGGTTTGATTTGGACTTTTGTGTTTGTTTTTTTTCCCTTCTTTGTCTTCTTCCTTGATGCACTTTAACTCCCTTACTATTAGGCTTCTTTGGCATTACCTACTGAGTTTTTTAAATGACAGTGGCTACTTTGCCAATCAGCTGGAAACCACTGCTGGGGTATAAGACTCCTCAGTCCTCCTACAGACGCATGACTTCACTGACTGCAGCTGAAATTCTGCGTATCAGGAGAAGAGACACTCCTACACGCAGACTGTATTTCAGATTTATTCTGTAGCTTGTTTCTTTCACCTAGAGTACATCTTCAGACTTCTCAGTGATTTAAAATCCCAAATCCTCAGTGGAACTAAGGCTCCTACAAACCTGTATTGTTTTTAAAAGTGGAGTTTAGTTTTGAAGAGTTTATCCCAGTGTAGGATTTAAGTTTGCTCTATGTGAGTCATATTTGTTCTATTCCCCCACTCTAGAATTTATTTAGTAAATAATAATCTTCTGAGCAGAGCTTTGTTTAACTTATATTTCATTATAACAGATTTAACATTTCTTCTTGGCAAATAGGAAAGGTGATCTTAAAAACAAAAAGCTTATGTTTCTTTTCATACAATGTCAGTCTTCTGCATACAGACGGAATACTACAATTTTAAGGGTTGTTACCAAGTTTCTTTCATGTGTGGTGGATACACTGAAGAAGACAGTAAACACAGAGTGTAGTTTTGCTTCTTTGATGTTTTACATCTGGGTGAGGCCAAAGATATGAATGATTTACACCAGAGCAGCTGTAATGGCAGCTTTCCCTTTAATAAGCAACCATATCCCAGGCAGACTTTGTATGTGAGGTGTGGGAGTAACTCCCAGATTTAGGCACCGATCTGGGGAGTGAGAAGAGAAGACTGAAAATCTGACTCTCTCCAGCACAGCATCCAGCTATTTGCAACTTGAACTCCAGCTCCGGAGATACTTGGATGACTACAGCTTGGTCAGATGATGATATTATAGCTTGTGTTCTGACTTCAAAGTGCACTTGTAATTTAACTGATTTTAATTGATTGTAAATTTATTATGAATTTAATAATTATTTTTTTTCCTGGAAGACATTTTGAAACCATAACATATCTTAAAAGTTGTCTAATAAGTGTGTGATGAAAGTTCAGGGTTCAAGTCACTGCTCCCTTCTTGATACAAAAAAATACTGAAGCACTAATGATAGTTCTGTTACTTTGTGTTCTTGAGATGTTTTTAATTTGGATTGAAATACACAGATAATCTGAAAATAACCAAATCTATGGGCGTATATTTCTCCACAGTACCTTTTTATTTTTATGCATCAAAAAATACTAAAATGTACACCTGTCCCTTTCTCCGGACAAATGCCTGGACAAAAAATTGCAAGACCGTCAATGCAGGTAGTATTTAACCCAGCTCAGATCAAGCCTCTTTAATCTCAGCCCTCCTAGTTCTCCTTCTGGTGCCTAGATACTACAGCGATGGCTGCATTTGAAATGTCCGCAGAAAAAGAAAGAGCGATGCTCCGTTTCTGCCATCAGAACTGCTACGGTAGTCCTGCCCACTGGGAAAAAGTTCTTTTTCTTAACACTTCTTTATATACGGGTTCATTCCAGAGAAGCTATTTCCTAATAGCTTTGCGTTTGCTAGGTGCGAATAAGTGTCAGTGCTAAAGTCCAGAAAAAAAAAAATCATGCTTCCTTCAAATTCAGCACTGAATCTAAATAACACACTTTCAAGGCTCCTACACAATTAAAAGGACACTCAGGTTGTGACATGCCGACAAGAAATACAGTTAAAGCTGATTCACTAATTTCATGACCTTTAAAGAAAGGGAGAACAAAGAACATATTGCTGCTGGAGTGCATCATTAGTGAAATTTGCCCATTTTACTTACCAAAATCCATCTGCAAAGGTCCTACCCGTTGCCTGATTCACTAATGATCTAACTAACTCTGGTAGCTTAAGAAACTGATAAAGTTATGCATTAGACTAAAAGGGCAAATGGGTGACCAAACTGTAACCTATATTATTGCTGGGGTCAGACCAGATGATATAATGGTTTGTGCTGGTCTGTAGCTCTGGGAATGCTGTAAGAAACAGGGCAGATGAGACAGAAGGAGGTGTTTGCTCATACTCCGCTTTAGAGCTGGCTCAGGGCTCACAGCAGTGTAGGTAGACCATGTGTAGGTAGAATTTAACCATCCCAAAGGTACAAATACAACTCGTTAGCCTTGGAGATGTGGAGCTAGTGCCGTTGGGTGTGGGAGATTGCTGCCATGAGGAATGGCCCGGCTTCAGGGGCAGCGAGGCCATTTTCAGGGCTCTGGCATTGACACGTTGAGCTCTGCGTGGGCGGCCAGCCCCAGCAGCACTGTCCCAAGCAAGTGCCCACTTTTCCAGGGATCTGTTTTTTTAAAGCTGGCTCTGCTCAGCTCTCTGGGCAACAGGAGAGAGAGTCAGCTTGAATTGCTACAGTGTGAATTGTCCCCTCCCCAAACCCAACCAAGGCCAAAACTGAGTGTATTCATTAAATAGGCACCAGTTTGAATAACACATTTGTCTGCTTCACACAGGACTCATTAGGTATTTTCCTTCTACCTCATTCCGACAGCTTGCCAAGTGCCATCTGGGACTCACACATATTCTAACCTTCGAATATCAATGCAATCGTTTGCCTTTCCAAAGCACTTGCACATGTTGAAAGGACTGGATAGACCTTTGGGAGTAATCTTCAAACACTTTGAACCTTCTTCTTCGTTCACATACCAAGAAATCAAAGTAAGGTAAATGGCCAACCCCATTAAAAAAACATCTACACCCCCAAACACTAGTGCGGTTCAACTGAAACTTCAAGCTCAGCTGGCCAAGATCAAAACTATGATCTACAAAATCTGAGGGTATGGCATCTGAGGGTATGCAGAGGGTATCTACATTTTTACTGCTGAAGTGACTTAGCTACCTAAAATCCTACTACCCCTTCTACAGCTGTGCAGGTGGGTACATGCACATGGAGAGGAGTTGTTTTAACACACACACATCTCCCTTTTGAGTTTCCCATTGACTAGCTTTGATGACCCATGATCTGACTCAGTATGTGAGCTGTTGTGAGTCTGATTATTCAGCACTTAAGTCACTAAACATGTTGTGCAGGAAAATGCCATGAATTTGTGAGATCCATGGTGGATGCCTAGACATTAGGGATAATTGAGATGAGTGTTGCTGTGACTTAAGTCCTTTAATAGCTATGGGGCAAGGACTTTTTCCCATTAAAATAAGCAGTGCGTTGAAAGTTTAGGTACAAATTCTCCAAGTCACTTTGGAAATGGCCTAAAAGGCATACAAAAAAGCTCTTAGAAACCTTAGATATATTTGAGAGACCAAAAATGAATGCAAGAAACCAAACCTCAACAAATATTTAGAAAATCATAGTGAAAATCAAATAATTTCTAAATCTAAAAATAGTAAAGAGAGGTTTTATATCTGATGGTTTGATGTTACCTTTTGGTCATATAAATAAAGGATAGCTAAGATAAGTGAATAAATATGTTGCAGCTCTTCTATGAGAAAGAGTCACAGAATTTTATAAAGCTACAATACTGTCATTTTTCTCTTTTAAGTTTATAATAAAGACTATAACTTTGATTGAAATTAGTGAACATGAAAACAAAAAACCCCTGATCCTACAAATAAAGTATAGTTAAGCAACTGAAATGCTGACATGTTACACAACAGTGAAAATAATAGTTCAACATCACAGTCCAAGTCTTTATTAGGTTGAACTCTTTTACTGCTGGCACATTTAGAGAGACAGCAAATCTTTCTGTCAGCAGGTATCAAAATTTGCTTTCCTGTGTAATTCAGGATCATCACTGTTTTCTCCTAGATGATAACAGATTTCCTAATTGCTGCTTTTGTGCTTCTAAAATAATGCATCTCTAACCCACTTCAGCAAATGGTGAAGCAGGGACGGCTATAACACAAGGGGGAGGTTGGAAAAGGCAGCGTATATCCCTCAGACTCTGTTGGGAGGTGAAGGACAGTAAGACTTGAACTGTCCAATTTTAACAGATTATACTGCTTAAAAAAAATGAAACAAAACACTAGGAAGGCATTAGAGAGAGAATTTTGTCATCTCAAAAAGGGTATGTTGAATAACTCTAGATGCTATAATAAAGGACTAGCTGCCAGGCCAGCTTCTCCATCAGTATAAATTTGGCATAATTTCAGTGGATCCAGGCCAGCTTAAACCTTCTGAGGTTTTCTTCTGTTCTGTTTATGGGAACACAAATTGTATGCTGCTACGGCAAATCATGAACTTATTGCTACCTCAGATGTCCAAGGCAATGTGCATGATACTATTATTATGGCAACATTATTTATGCTATTTATGTAAATCTTTTTTTCCCCCTCTAACTCCTCTTAGCGGATGTCTTGGCTGAATTGTTTAAGATTTAAAATAATTAAAGAATATATTTCTTTCCACAGTGAGTATTTGCCATTTCTGCCTTTTGCCCACAGTGCTGTCCAGTCACCGCTGTTCTACACATGGAGGTAAGAAGGAGGTGAACAGACCAGCATCAAGACTTGAGAGGACTGGGTCCAACTCTTGCTTTTACACAGATTTGCAGTGTGAACCTGGGTGAATCACAAAGACTAAGTCCCGGCACCTAAAGCAGAGATGCGGATGCTGGATTAACATTGTGTCTTCGGCTATGTCTGCCGGATGCCTAGCATCCCACAGCTCTGGAAGCCTTTGAAACTACTGTAACACACATAAAAAGTGAAAGAGTATCCAAAAAGACATGAACTGCTAATAATTTGGGTTAGTATTTTATGTCTTATGTTTATGATTTTTTTTGTTTGTTTCAGTTTTTAAAAGTAGAATCATGGAGTGGTTTAGGTTGGAACAGACCTTAAAGATCATCTAGTTCCAAGTCCCTTGCCATGGCCAGTGGCACCTCCCAGTAGACCAAGTTGCTCAAAGCCGCATCCAACATGGCCTTAAACACTTCCAGGGATGGGGTATCCACAACTTCCCTGGGCAACATGCTCCAGTGTCTCACCACCCTCACAGTGAAAAATTTCTTTGTGATATCTGTTCTAAATCCACCCTCTTCCAGTTTGAAGCCATTACCCCTCATCTATCACTACATGCCTTTGTACCAACTGCTTTTTTTAGATGATTAGGAGGTCAATTCTATAGCTGTCTGAGGTTGCAAGCAATTACACAGCAGGTTAACGATGGTGAAATATCTTTGTATTTCTGAAGAAATAAACAAGCCTACTATCATTAGGTACAGTTTACTGTACCTTTGCTTATTTTATCTTCCTCTGCTATTTCTGGTGTCAGCTACTGACAGGGACAAAGTTCTGGACAAGGCTGGCTTTGGATCTCATATTTTATAGCAAATGCTATGCTTTTAATAAGTCCAAAAGATCTATTACATTTAACATGAGCTAAAGTCATCACTTGACAGGAAAAAATGCACACAATTCTGATGCCAACAGTAGGCAGTGCAACAGTGTGCATTAGTTATTGGAGAAAGTGTTGGTCAAAAGGCATCACTCCATTCAGGATGCACTGAGCAGCAGAACAAGTTATGCTGCTACTTCTTATCAGTCATATAACTCCCCTGAGCTCACTCAAAGGAAATGAAAAACAGATTTCAATACTGGGGAAGGGAATATACATCTACATTTTATTAGTTTTTAGTAGTTTGGATGTATCTGCTTGTTTTTATTGGAGTGTTTTCAACACACCTTTTCAGGAACCTTTCAAAAATGATGACACAGGCATATTTACTGATTTTACTCATCGCTTTGGCCTTTAAAATTTCAGCATAGTAGGGCCATTACTGTATTTGTTCTTTGATATTGGTTGGTTGTCCTTCCTGTCCATCTGCAAGAAGGGATGGAAGGAGGACCCAGGGAACTATAGGATGGTCAGTCTGACCTCAGTGCCTGGGAAGGTCATGGAACAGATCATCCTCAGTACCATCACATGGCACGTGCAGGAGAACAGGGTGATCAGGCCCAGTCAGCATGGGTTTGTGAAAGGCAGGTCATGCCTGACAAACCTGATCACCTTCTATGATAAGGTGACCCACTTGGTGGATGATGGAAGAGCTGTGGATGCGATCTACGTGGGTTTTAGCAAAGCTTTTGACACAGTTTCCCACAGAATTCTCCTGGAGAAACTGGCTGCTCGCGGCCTGGACAGGTGTACTCTTTGCTGGGTAAAAAACTGGCTGGATGGCCGTGCCCAGAGAGTGGTGGTGAACGGAGTTAAATCCAGTTGGCGTCCAGTCACAAGTGGTGTTCCCCAGGGCTCGGTGCTGGGGC
>VZSZ01002600.1:15480-35136 GCA_013398815.1 Ibidorhyncha struthersii
AGCTGGTGAGGGGTCTGGGGAACAAGTCTGATGAGGAGGGGCTGAGGGAACTGGGGCTGTTTAGCCTGGAGAAGAGGAGGCTGAGGGGAGACCTTATCACCCTCTACAAGTACCTGAAAGGAGGTTGTAGAGAGATGGGGACTGACCGCTTCTCCCTAGTGACAAGTGAGAGGACGAGAGGAAATGGGTTCAAGTTAAGCCAGGCGAGGTTTAGGTTGGATATTAGGGAAAAGTTTTTTCACTGAAAGGGTTATCCAGCATTGGAATAGGCTGCCCAGGGAGGTGGTGGATTCGCCATCCCTGGAGGTGTTTAAAGAAAGGGTAGACGTGGTACTTGGGGATATGGTTTAGAAGTGGTTTTGTCAGGTTAGGTTAATGGTTGGACTCGATGATCTTAAAGATCCCTTCCAACCTTAACGATTCTATGATTCTATGATTTTACCAATATACAGGTATTTACACGTGAGCCTGTCTTCTAATTAAAATTTCACCCTGTATATTTGTTCTGTAGCTGGCTTCACTGCCTGAACATCACTACTAACTTTATTTTCATTTGCTTTATTAGTGAAGACAATGCTTCTTCCATCTGTTGCACCATTAAATACAGCCCTCATATTGTGTTAGCTGTGAATATAAATACACCTGAAAAGATATCTTCCTCCCACAATATGTTCAGGAGACTAATATCGTGCTCTATTCTTAGTCATGGGGAATATAATTCCAATCCAAATTAGTCTCTGGAAGCTTTAGTTTCAGAGACTTCATGCCTCATAATGAAAGAGATGTACTAAAATAAATCAAGTTATTAGTGAGTGACAAGGACTTTATATCCCACTGAGGTGTTATTCTACCTGTTCCCTTAAAGCCTATCCTTGGCTTACGAAGTGTCAGCCTGGACTTTCTCAGCTGGGAATTTCTTGCAGTTTCTTCCAACCATTGAAAAAAACTGCAAGCAACAAAATAGCTTTTAAAAACAACGCTTCCTTCCCTCCCAAGATTTCAGGAACCTTTTTCCTGCACAGAATTTTAATGTATTCTCAAAAATGTATCCCCCCCTTTATTTGAGTTGATGCACCCCTGAACTAACCAAGACCATTTGTGGCACATTTTCAAATTCCTAGAGGCTCACACTGAGCTAACATCTTGGACAGTGTTGTGTGTACCCAAGTCCATGAAGGAGCAAGGCAAATGAAGAGCAGAGAGTCAGATCCGAAACAACCATATCACAACACATAGTCTGACTTGGCAGCACAGTGTGAAATTTTGGAAAAGCTGGGCACATCACCCCAGGCATCCAACTTGCAGAGCCACTCTTGCCCAGCAGAGCAGCGTATGTCTCATTAACCCTGATAGTTTTGTAGGAGTTACTGTTTTATACAGTGCAGAAACATTTCAAGATATCTGCTGTTTTAGGCACAAAATGACTCTGTCAAGGTGGAAAAAAAAAGCTTCCCTGCATTGGAATCCTCTTTCTTCAACAAATATTTATGTGGGACATTGCAAAGAAACAAAACCTACTTTGTATTAATAGCTAAGGTAATTCATTTAGCTATTTTGTTGCTTCAGGCTAGTGGTAGAGGATCTTATTTTCAGACATTTATTCAATTTCCATAATTCCCCATCCAAAATCATTGTCCTGGGGCAATTGTTACTTATTTTTGCTTCATTGCTTTTTCTTGCTTCTGCTTTTTACCAAGTGTAGTTTTAATTCTTGGGAGTTGAGCGTTACTGATTAGCCATATCGTCTTAATGACAATGCCAGCTTAGCCTGCTTCCAGCTCTTAAAGACACCAAGTGACATGAGGAAACAAAATACAGCACTGACCACGTCTAGAGTATCTTATTGTCATTCACTTAGTGGCCAGCCCAGCCTAAACCATGACAGATGACAATACCAGCAAGCCATTTTGGCGGTCTTGACTAACCTGGTATCTACAGATACTCCTCTTATACAGACTCTGATGGTAAATGATTCCTACCTGCCTCCAGCTGAAATTTCTTCTTTCCAAAAGTCTCCTCATCACCCCACATGGCTCATGTGAGTTTTCCCAAAACTGGTTCAATAAGAATGAACTGGGTTAGCCTGTTTAGTCTACTTACACTAACCTGGCTGAGTCTGATTGATGCAGATTGGAAAACACTCAGACACAAAACTGCCTGCAGATGTAAAGAGGACAGGATACAGTGATACAGAGGTGGGAGCAGATTGGGGCAGGTGGTATCTTCCCCAGCACTGTTGTATGCAGAAGATGCCACCTTGTATTAATCGTGTTCAGGAAAGAAAAAGGATACAATCCTACTTCATCATCTCCAGAATCAATAACAACTTAATGTGACTAAAGAGGGACATGACCTGCCTAGGAATTGTGCAAGAATCTTTTTGAAATAAAACTGGAAATGTGGACCAGTCTGACCTGCCTCATTTTCAGATAAAGATGAAAAAAAGAAAAAAAAAAAAGACGCTGCTAAATCAGGGCTCAAAACTGCCAAGTGAACTTCTATGAAAACTTACACGAAAACTTTCACAGCTAAGACATCATATACCAGTTTTGTACTTATACCCCATGAAATTCTGATATACTCAGAGTGGGAAGAGATAAAAAAGGGGTTCCTAAAAGGGACTTGGGAAAAAAAAAGTTTCTTTCTGAAAATAGTGGTAGGGAAGTTAATGTGATTTTATTAATACCATAAACCAGCATGCAAGCTGTAGCCTACAGTAAAAAAAACCCTCAAAACCGCAACCCACAAATCATTTAAAATTATAAGCTAAACCAGAAAATTAAATAGTAGCAAGAATACCAACACTACCTGATGTAATTATTCATATAACAGGATAGCCTTACAGACTGGCAAAAGCACAGAGATCAGAAGTACCATCAGTAATACAACCAGAATCTTGGCAAAAGTGTTATGAAAATAAACATGGATATACCTCATTGGGTTGAACTGTTTTGCTGTTATGATTAATACAATTTGCTAACATTGAATAATGCCATTAATAAATTATTCACTTCCTGACTTCAAAATCTGCTAGGTAAAAACTACCTCCCCCCTGTAACCTTCACTTTCCCATACCAACTGTGCTCTTCTTCCAGACAAGGATATCTTTGGCCATCTCCTAAGGCTGTCTGGGACAGTATTGAATTAAAAAGAAGAACTGAGCAAAGACTAGAAACAAAACTATCTATTCTTACCATTAACAAAACTTTTTAAAAAAATCCCAAATGTCCTGAACAAAAAATAAAAGTATGCAGAAAGGAATAAAAACAATAAAAACATACCCACATGTGTATTGATCTTTTCTAAGAAGCAATATTGAGAGCAGCTGCAGAATTGTATTAGTTTGCCAGAGCTTCCTGATTAAGGGGGATTACTGTTTCTAATACAAACAGGTAATAAGGAATGGTTGAGCACATTACAAGCCTGAATGAATTTAAACAAGACAAATACGTATATTACCTCAGGATAAGTCATGCTGCCTGCGTGCCTCTTACATCTCATTGCACAGTACCCAAAATATTCCTTATAATAAGGTATGTTGTAACTGGCCACTAATGAGACACGGAGGCTATATTTGATGGTCTGGATGCTCTGAAATGTGGATTAGTTTGAGAATCAGAATATGTAAAATTGGAATAATGTCTGAAAAAATCAATGTAATGCCAAGAAATGCCTTGCAATTACTGCTGATACTCTTGACCTCATCATTCACAGAGCCACAGAAGCTCACCTCTATGGCATGAAAGACCTAGTTGGAAAAGGTCTTCTTAATCAAGTCCAATTCCTGCTTTTACAGAAAATCAAAACCTAAAATCCTGTGCATAAACTGCTCAGAGACTGTCTCAGAATTAGTTCAATTTGGCATTTTGTAACTGTTGGAAGACCACACACAGAATCCAGTCCTCAAATAGTTAGACTCATTCTTCTAACTTAATGCAGCCGGAGCCTACATATTGGCTTTTGCACCAACACAGTTCCTCTGTGTAAATTGCTCTTTTCCTTTGTATATTGATTCTCATGACACATTTACAGAGAGAACACAACTTCACCTACCAATCTCTGTTTTGCTAAATAAACAATCTAATCTTTGTTTCAGTCTTTTTCAGTGTGCTTGCCTTCCCTTTATTTGGCTTTTTTGTCTTTGTTGCGATGTCTTCACTGGTTTAAATGGCAGTGTTCTATATCATGCAGTATTGAACAACATCCTGAAAAAAAATTGCATCAATCACATCCCTCTTTCTAAAAATTAAATGTATTATCGAAGACTGATATTAAGAAAATCTGCCAGACTATACTATATTACTTTATTTATCTCATTTTGGATTTATCTCCCTGTTTTGTTTCTAAATCTGTTTTAAAGTATGCTTCTACATACTACCAAGGAGAGACTTATGCAACTCCAGACCTGTTGAATACACATAATTCATTTTTCTCCTTCCCTGATGGACACTGTAGGTATCATTTTCCAGATAAAGGACTATCTGTAGTTGAACAGGTATTTGAGAGGCCCTTCCTACTCTCTCTGCCAACTCCCAGTATTGTGGGACAGAGTAACCAAGTCTGCTGAACCTCAGCACAGCAACGTCTTCCAGCTTTTGTTTCATGTGGTGATAATTCCCATGCTCATATAATTGTTGCTATTATCTATCTCATCATTGGTCCTACATACTACATAAACAATTTTATTGTATTACAGCCCTTCCATTGAGTGAAAACTGAAAATGCAAAGTTAATTTGGCAATGTGTACCACATGTCAATGAATATTACAAACCACCAAGCCCTCCGAGGTTTCTGTCTAGAGTGTGTTCATCAGATCAATAACTTCAGTGATTTTATTCAGCTCAGGCCTGCCAGACACATAGACTTAGGTAAAAACAAAAAGATAGGGTCAATCCTCCAGGAAGCAGAGGACCTCTGCTGTCTCCCTGCTGTGCTGATGAGCCACATTACGAACAAGGTTTACAGATTAGTAGTAAATGGAAGTGCTGAAAACTTCCCACCTCACATCCAGGCTTCTTATATTCTTTCATGATTCTGACAAGCATCCTTGAATAAGAATGACAACCTCAACAGCTTTTCCCAAGGACCAGCTGTTTGTTTTCTGGAGTAAGTGAACGCTTTGCTATCCTAATGTGGTGGGTATTATTGGTTTATCAGTGTTTCACACTATCTTACAGAAAGTCAGTTCAGTGCATATATATATATATTGCATTGAATGCATATATATAGAATGTGTGTATATATTTATGTGTGTACATATATATATATTGTATAGATATAGAGAGAGGGATAAAGAGAGAAAAAGGTGCTGTGTCAAATGTCAGCTGTTTCCCAGTGCATACTTTCCCGGAGTTGCCAGCCTACAGCCAGTGACAGCAGTTGGATTGCAGTGCCATATGCTCCCTTGGAAGGCAGATTCTTAGACCCGTATTCAGTGGGGAAATCACAGTTTCTAATACGTTGAGAGTTTTTCATGACTGCAGTCTATGGCTTTACCGTGAGATTTATTTGACATCTGCAGACTGACTTTCCCTTTCCTGAAGAGGTCGTTGACAGAAATGTTGATAGTCTGTAATATTTTCTTGACACTGTACTTCGACTCAGCCTTGATAGGCCGGTTTCTCCAAGGCTCTCTCATTTTCTGCTTCATTGCTTGTGACTGTCCAGGATGATCCAGGTAGGAAAAAGCACTGGATCAAGATGACCCCTTCACTTATGTGATTAAACAGCATTTAGCATGGATAAACGTCACATCCATACAGCTTTCAGAGACAGTTTGGACAGGAATGGTTAAAACCCACAAACACTTAAGAAATTTCTTGGAGAATAAAAAGTGACTTAAGTTTCCTATACACACTCTTCTAAGAAAGAGATATACTCAGATCAGACAAGAGACTCAGGTGAGATCACCTGGGACTGCATTATCCTCTGGGATTTGTGATCAAGTTCCTAAATGTCGTCTGCACTGGGGCAACTGACTGCACCTCCCGAAGAAAATGGAGATGGTTTAGCTTAGACTGCAATGATAAAAGATTGCATCAAATTGCACTGCCTGGCATTTTCCAAGCACAAACACCACATGCTTGCATGGGCATGAGAAACTTGCAACTGGAGCAGGAGCCTGAGCTCTCAGAGTGAAGAGGAGACAGGGAGGTTGCCAGCCTCAAAGCCGTGTGGGAGCAGAAAGGTCTCAGGGGGTGAAAGTTACAATTATAACTTTTTACAGATGTCTAATTTGTTCTTAGATATCCCCAGAGATGGTGACACTTCAACCACTCCAAACAGTCTGTTCTAGTGCTTCGCTCTCCTTTCTGCAGCTGCATTTTTTCCTAATGTCTCATCTGAAGCTTTTTTGCTGCTTTATAAGACCATTCCTCCTAGTTCACAATGAATATGAGAAAACAATGTGGCAAACAAATATTTCAAAGCTAACATTATAGTAAGATTACATATAATCATGAAAAGGGGAAACACAGCTGAACAGGCAAGCAAGGGGGATTCTGCAAGTGAAAACCTTTTGAAAAAGTCTGCAAGTGTCAGAAATGAGACCTTAAAGAAAATTACTGTATACCAATTGGGACAGATGAAGCTCATTACTGCCAGTGGCCTACATGCTATAAAATGGGTTAGTATTGCTACAGAAACCTTTCTGGTGTGTCCCTGTAATTAGCACAAAAGTATTATTATTGTAATTAACTGAATCCCCTAGTACCTAGTGCAGTGTTCATGGCTGTAAGCAGGTTAATGTGAAAATTAATTTGTGCTAATTCACACAAGATCAGTGATGCCCAAACCAATCTGGCTGCAGTGGCATTTTGTGGAATAACAGTATTTTCCTGTTGACTTACACAGGGCACTGAAGCTTCAAGAATGTCACGTAAACCCATCTTAGATTTCACTTGTGATAAAATTCTTGTGATAGCTCTCTGTCTTCTTTGGATAAATTTGTTGTGAAACTCGCCCCTAAGTGAATAAGCAGTGTATTAGCTCTAGACATAGAAATTAATGGGATAAAAGATTTGGGCAGCTTCTTTAGCCTGTTCAAGGGGCTGGCTGGTCTCAGAACAGACTGTTCTCCAGATGAGTTACCTTTTCATTTTGAGAGTGTTATGTTTGACTTCTAGGGCAAAGCGTTGTGCCACATACACACAAGAAAAGATAAAATTCTTCCATGCACAAAACCTTAAATGCAAGAGACTGTAGGAAAATTCAGAGACTTGCACTGTCCCCTTCTTAGTCATAGGCAAGAGTGGAAAATAATAAAAACCCACTACCTGGAGGACCGAGAGAGAACATGGTTGATGTCAAGCCAAATCAGGGGGTGGCTCAGTGTTAGGGACAGAAAGAGAGAAGGCAACTGGTTTCTGTGCCTGCTGCTTTTTATTCTTCCACTAAAAAATAACCTCTTGCAGTGGACAGACAATTTCTGTTCCCTGTTAACATTAGGCTGAAGAAACACTGTCATCACCTGCCAGTGTAATAGGGCAAATTAAG
Source organism: Ibidorhyncha struthersii (assembly GCA_013398815.1). NCBI lineage: Eukaryota > Metazoa > Chordata > Aves > Charadriiformes > Charadriidae > Ibidorhyncha > Ibidorhyncha struthersii. The sequence goes on from VZSZ01002600.1 coordinate 22,976, forward strand.
CTTCGCAGCTTGAACTAAGCTGTCTTGTAGCTGTGACTATTCTTGCACTGTTTGGACAGTGACTAGCAACTCTAGGGATGGCTAATTGAGGTTTTTTTTTTCTCTCTCTTCTGTAGTCTCTATTAAACTAAAAACTTTTGCAAGTTGCTTATTGCGCCTTCCTTCAAAGGACTACAGTCCCACATGCATGTTTTTTATGAATGTCTAGAACTGTGACTCCTTAAGTTTAAAGCTGCAGTCTTTAGTCATCCTCCTGCAGAGATGTGCTACCACAATAATGTGAGGAAACAGAGCTGGATCCTCACTATGTAGTCCCACTCCTGGATCCCTTCTTGTTCACTGCCCTCCCACCCTGTACCTTGAGGTGGGCAGGTGACAGGGGATTCATACAGGCTGATTTCAGCCTGTTGGGGTTAAACTTTCAGGGACCCTAAAAAGAGGCTCACCCACAGCTCAGTTCAGGGCTGCCATCCTCTGGAGGACAGTCTCTCTCCACCGAGTACAAGAGGAGCCTGGTGGACCAGCCTTCCTTGTCCTTACCAATAACAGCAGGGTTATTGTCTGCTGCATCCTTTCTGTCCGCTGTCCTCAACATAACAAATCAAAGCCCAGTTTTCCTCCTCTCTTGACCCTTTCTGCTACAACCTTAGAATGTAACTTCACAAAACACTGCCATTTATGGTAAAACTAGCCTACGTGTCTCTGCCTCCACTGCCCCCTCAGTTCTCTTCTGGGGCTACACCGTCAACTGGGACTAGAGTTAAAGATTAGCCCTGTTTTCAATGAGCATAACAGTGGGGTCTGTGAGCTGCGGTAAGGATCTCGGTACAAGTGTGTAGAGGAGAGGTCTTCTTATCAGCTTTACCAACGCAGCCCCTGCAGAGCACGGAAAGCCACAAAGCTTCAGACTTCCCAGCTCCTCCATCCCCTTTGCTGCTCCCTGGGCCCATCCATAACCCCACCAGAGGCTCGGCAAAAACCAGGTGTCCTCCCTACACTTTCCATAGCCCCCAGTGTGCCATGGGCCAGGAAGCAACAACTCTGTTTCTTCACTAGCAAACTGCCTGGCATATGTTGATGTGCCGCGTGCCCATTCTTTGCCCAGCCGGAATGGTTAATCTCTGCATTTCTTTCTTCCTTTCCATTATCTGCCTCACCTCTCTACTATCCCTCTTGAATTACCTAACTGCTCTTTTGTCTTTTTCCCAAAGCCTTCAGTGTCTTACCTATTCCAGATTTGGCAGGACCATGACTTTTTTTTGAAGAACAGATAAATTTGATTTTCCTTTCTATATATGCATCTCATTTTTTTTCCTGTTTCCCTAATTTCTGCCCAGTGTTGAGCTTGTTGGGTTCAATTTGTCTCCATTCTCACAGCAGATATCCATCTGAAGAGTGTCCCATGATGACTTCAGGTGCAATTTGCTATTAAAGATATTTGCTTCAAGTTTCTTTTTCACAAGGCCATTTAGTTGAAAGACAATCAAGCTGAGAGAGGCTGAGTTGGGAGTGGAAAAAATAAAGTGAATAAAGGGCAGTGAAACAAACTTTCTTTTTTATAAAATGTAGTGTGAATCTTGCTGAAAGTAGGCAGGTCACATTGGTTTAGGTACCTGGATTTGTTAATGCTGTTAAATATGTATTGTAAATACGCAAGACTGCAAAGGACAATAAATAAAGCTTTGTTATTTTATTAAAGGTAAACAGAAAGCTGGGAATGTCTTTCTAGTCCAAGCTTACAAGATACATAAGAGGATGTCCTAATGACACTACAAACACAGTTTTAAAAATCTTTTATAGTCAAGCTTTCAACAGGGGATAATAGTTCAGTTCACTACCAAAAAAAAAAAGTCTTTGAAATTACGAGCCTAGTTTGACTTTCATGTGTTATTAGCTCTCAGTGGAACTGAAGCATTTAAATTGATTGTAATGAGACATTAGCAGACACTATTACTGCAGCAAACCATTGCTGTTTTGAGATGGCTGGCTCAGGAGGCCTCTAAAAGCATCCCAACAGGCAGCGAGCATCGTGCACTGACAAAGGGAAACAAAAATCAGCTTTGTCGAGGTTTGCCACGCAGCTGGTGTTGCTGTGCGGAGCATGCCAAGCGGCTGCTCTGGAGGGCACCAGTAAAGGAGGGCGGCACCAGTAAAGGAGGGCAGCACCCCTCCAAGGGCAGGAAGGGATGCCAAGGGGATTGCTGGTTAAATGTAGGTATGTATGTTTTGAAATATACACAAATTAATTTCTGCCAGATGTTAAAACAAAAAGAATTAAATCTCTAGGGGGATGGAAAAAAAGAGACCAAATCAAAGCAGACTTCTCAAAGCAATAATAATAATAATTACTCACATATCTCTCTGACACCAGGATGCTGAAGGTGAATCTATTCTGGGAATTATAAAACTTCTTATCTTGTGACTTGATACCTCAGCTTCTTCACTTTCAAAAGCCTCTCTTACCCTTGTCAACCTTTTCTAGTTTCTGCTGCAGTTTAAATGCAATTCAATGAATGACCTATGTCAGTGACTCTCTGTCTCTTTTCTCCCCCCATCTTTCTCGATTTCTTTCCTATCCAATTATGCCAAAAGCCTGGAATAGTCTCTCACAATTAGCCTGTTTTCATGAAGCTTGTAAGAATTTCATAGCTTTAGGACTGTCGTCGATGATTGTGCGTGTATATACACATCTTTTTTGTTTATTCGTTTATAGTGATCGTGTAACCTAAATTTCTAAGGCAAGTACACTGAAAAAAAGGATTATGAAATACTCTGAAGAGCAACCATTGCAAATGTGACAGCTGCTAAGAATCACTATGACTTTCATATTCCTCCTTCCCCCAGAGGTTACTATTGTCGCTGGCGGAGGAAACAGCTGTGGCGCGCTCATGAAGGGCAGAGAAGGCCTGGAGAAGGCAGAATTGCCCTTTGGCAGTTTGATATCTTGCTGGAAAGCTTGTCAACCTTATTTACATCTTAATTTGCATGCCGGCCTCTACAAGACTTTATATTCGGGTTCTGCTTTAAAGTATCTCCTTCTCTATAATCACAACGACCTTTACGTGTCTTCCCCCATTACCCTCTGGGGGCTGCAGCCCCGGCTCGCTGAGCTATCCGCAGGACTAGCAGCAAGAAATGCCAGGCTGAGCGTGACATTTACCCAAATGGCTGGCTGCTTGTAAGGTAGCCTTTTCCTAATGCTGTTGGGTTTTTTNAGAGCAGTATGGCAATGGTTGCATCCCGCTAAAGGAGAGTGCTAAGGGAAAATCCCTTTCCTCTAAGACAGGAGCAAATCTGGCAGTGTGCATCACCTGGCAGTGGTTACCCCTGAGAGCAAAGGAGGCAGGAGGGATGAAAGTGGGCATGACTGATTACTATTGACATTATTTTTACCAACAGACTGACAAGAGAACTTGGCAGGTTTATACCCACTGGCTGGTTAAGAGGAGCACTGCCATAAACATGCTCTGCCCCAAATAAATCACAGCACAGGCACAGAAGTACAATGCATGCATTAGCCCCCAGCCTGTCAAGCTGCTACAAATATACATGGTCTTTCTTACACCCCAAATCATGCCAGTTGAAAACATACACAGATTATTCAAGGTTTTATGAGAATTACCTCCGTTGCACCTTTTGGTCATTACAGAAAAGACTCTAGTGAATGTATTTTGGTCAAGTAAAGCTTTCAAAGCCTCTGAAGCATCCCTGGCATACAGAGTGGTGTTTTTATTGTTACTGGCTAATCCCAACTTTCTATTGAATTCATCGCCTTGGGATTCCCAAATACAGAAGCATTCTCTTCTCAAAGTTACAGAGAACACCTCTGGGGATATGGATATCATAAACAATTTCTAACTCCGTAACTCCTGCATTTCTGATTAATTTTGATATATAAAGGAAAATGTTTGTACCCTGTGACTATGAACAGCCTTTGTAAGAATGAGGCCAAGGTGGGCTGTACTGTTTAGAGTTATATGAAGTGCCATATTTGGAGAGAAGGAGGTTTTTTCCTAGGTCAGATTGCAGGGACAGTAAGACCAGAGTTTCTGCACATATCTGCTTTCTGGGACCATCTCAGAGTTTTACTAATACATTCCACGGTATTATAGGGAACCTGATTTTCCCTCTCTCTTGAGTAGCCACTTTGATGCACCATCATAGAATCCCACATTAAATAAAGAGCATCACACCTGAGTCAGTGTTTGCCAGACTTTCCAAAGAAATAAATGGGAACATCATCAGGGCAACATCTGACCTTTTACATTTCAAGAGTTAATGTCAAATGTTTAGATAGCAGTGGTGTGGCCTTATCAACACAGGGGACAGAAAAGATGATTGATACATTACAAGTCTGTGTGGACATAGCAACATTTCTTCACTTTAAGGCACAAGAAAGTCTTTTATTTGCTTCAGGTTTGAGGAAAACCAAGATGCAGGGTAATTCTTCTGAATTCTGCATCTCTTCAAACCTGTAGATGCAAACTGACTATATTGGCACCAGTCCTTTCTGTTCCATAAGACAGTATGTGTCCGTGATAGGAGAAAGAAACTATTTAGTTTTTATTTGGTTTTGACCGCTTTGAGATTTTGACCGCTCTGTTTACCACAGGTCAGACACCCTTTCTCATAGGGATCCGTCATGGCAAGCACCAGGATACATGGATCTGAAATGCCATGATTTCTGGTGGATGACACCACACCGTCAGTCTGTAATGTCAGTGCTGGAGGTTTCCGTCAACCTCTCTTTATTCTTGATCTGCCACAGATTGTTAACTCAGAGTGCTGACCTAAGAGCAGAATCTGGCCTGGCTACACGATGGCTGAGCCGAGGACCTGGGAAAGAAATGGATGCATGACACACTGTGGTGATGTTCCTATTTTAAGCCTCGTCATTCTTCATCACAATTTCACTACAAAGTTTAGAAGGCATCAACATGGACAATGACAGAAGAAATAAAAAATTCTAGAAGGGCTGTGACTTGCTGCCTACAGCTGAAAAGAAACTAAACTTCTGAAGAGATCCAGGATCAAAGGACCTGGGAAATGTCAGTTGGACGGTACTGCTATCGCGTTACAAGGCTCAATGCAGCGAGTATGGGAGAACAAGCTCTGCAACAGATCAGAGCCAATTATCAAAGTAATCCCATTTGGCCATAAAAATATCTAGTCATTTAATACTGCTAAGCCTTGTTTGTAATCACGGAGCTTAATGAGAACAACTTACACTGAAAGGAAAGAAGGGAAATCTCTGGAGTAGAAAGGCAGCTAAAGAGGACGTTAACAAATGCAAGTAAATTTGAGGTTTTAACTTCCTGTATATAGGCCATACCCTATTCATAGAGGATTTTTTTTTTTAATCAGCCAACCAAAGCTGGCTTCAAGATTATGAAAGCACACTTTTGTTTTCACACTCTGTGCCATGTAGGCAAGTCCCTCAATTAAGGAAAGGTTTCTTTTGTTTGAATGAGATTCTGTTTAATTTCTGGCAGGCAAATTCCAGAAATAATTACCATCTATAGAAGGATGAATAGCAGACGAATCTATAATTCTCATTACCCACCAGAATTTCAAAGTGAACTTAAATTCTAAGCAAGCATTTGGCAGATCTGAACAAAGGGGAAAAGATATCAGACAAAAGTAGTGTTGTTTAATTCAAATCTTGAACAACAGAATGATATTTAGCAATGAGTGAGACCTAACATCTGGGAAGAGCCTGAGAAGTATTCTCAGAATACTGAGAAGGATTGACATGTTTTTGAGAAGTCTGTCTCCTCCTTGCCATGTAACGCATATTGGATGTCACCCCCCAAACACTAGGGAATGGTTTGGTCAACAGTGGACATTAGTGTTACATATTAAAGACTTCAGCCAGCTCACATTGTAAATTCCTGATGGAGGGCAGTGAAAAAGATGGTTCTCAGTGGTTCCCAGTGAAAGGACAAGAGGCAATGGGCACAAATTGAAATACAGGAAATGCCATTTAAACACTAGAAAAAACTTTTTTATGCTAAGGATGATCGGATACAGGGACAGGTTGCCCAGAGAGGTTTTGGAGATATTCAAAATCTGACTATACGTGACCCTGAGCATCCTGCTCTTGCTGATGCTGCTAGAGTCGGGAGGATTGGACTAGAAGATCCAGCTGCATTCCAGCCTTGACTGTTCTGTGATTTTGTGAAACAACGGGTCTAATTCTCCGTGGTTATATTCAGATATAATACACAAGCAAACCTCTTTCTCCTCTTCTACTTAGAAATACAGAGCTGGTAAACCCCACTGGCAAAATAATGTATGGTTAACAGCTTCAGTCCTTTAGAATGCAAAGATCATTAGAATAAATAAAATATTACACTTAGATGTACTAGTGTCCCCTCGCTCACATTATCCTCCCTGGTGACAGTGCTGTTGAACAACTGGGTACAGCAATATAAAGGTTTAATATCTGGCTATATTTAATATCAAACACCCTGATATTGGCAGTGCCCACGATGGCTACAGGTCTGTCAGCATTTCCAAAGCTTTATAACAGCCATAAAAACTCATGGAGTATAGAAATGAGTCAACCAGTACTTATAATTGTTGGCATTTAGCGCCAGAGATGATGACTAAGAATCTATATTTGAAATACCTGGAGCTGGTGGAGTCCAAGTACAAATCCTGGGGAAGATCAACTAAGCACTACTTTTTTGTGAATTAAACACACTGAACTGTGTGCAGCTTACTGGTTGTAGAACTTTTAGGTGAGCACTTAAAACCACATTTATTCTACACATGCACTAGAAAGGCGTTCAGTTATCTTGCAAAATGAGTATTGTTTTGACTTGGTTTTCCCTGAATGCAGAATATTGCCATGCTTGGCATTCAGCTTCCTGCCCTTTCATCAGCAAAGGTGGCTGCATTTCACATTTTCAGAAATAATGTTTAGGAATTTCCCTGGGGCATCGTTTTCAATGGCAGACGTCATGTGTCTCGTGCTCAAATACAGTTTGACAGCATTTCAAGTGTTCTTTCCTTTCTGTATTAACCAACTTGACAAAAAATTAAGTTGAAACAAAAATTTAGGGCATTAATATCAAAAGGTCTCAGAGGTTTCTCTGTCAGAGAAAGAGCTGCATTAAAAAAAGGTGTCTCAAGATTAAACATTAAATTTATTTATATATGGCAGTTTATGCAATTTATCAAAAAAATTGCTGATATTACAAATGACACGCTAACATAATTTACAATTACATTGCTTTTTATCCAAAAGAATCCTGATGTATTCCACAAACTCAATGCAGTGCAAACACTATATATCAATGGTATCCACCTCCAGGGTGTCAGTCACAATTACAGAAGCGCTGCAAGTAAATCAAAGAACAGAACAGTGGCTAAATTAAAATTGTGCTTGATCTGCAGATTGAGTAGAATAAATTAACTACAACTTTATCTGAAAGACCTGCAGATTGTTTCAGAGTCACACTCAGCAAGAGGCATATCCACCAGAAGGTGAAAGGCTGAATCAGCCCTCACAGATGTTAACCAGAGGTTAAGGCAGACATTGACCATGTTTGTGTTCTCAGGCTGGTCTTTGATTTGCACGTTTTTAGGTGTATGTAAACGGTGCAAGTAAGATCAGAAAGAGGTTCCATATGTTTGCAGATCTGTGCTTAGGCCTTTACAATTTCCATTCTTAGTTAAGTGCTTTACTAATTGAATTCAAGGTATTTTCTTGCATGTTATACTCAAATGTCTATATTTTCCCAGGAAAACTAGTAAATTAAATATGTTTCTTCACTGAAAAAATCAAATTTTTAACCTAAATTCAATTTGCCAGTAGGGATAACATTTTTCAGCACAGATATCCAGACCACAGATATGCCCTTCTGCTCCACTTTTCTCCTTGCCTCAAGTGACAGTTCGGGGCAATTGAAAATTGAGGATGAGGAAGGGGAAGAGCAATGTTGTAAATAATTTGGCAACCAACAATTAAAAGTTGTCATCAAATGTTCCCAGGTGTTGTTACTGTAAATTTCACCTTTAAGCTGCTGCCATAAATCGGAAAGCTTTACAGCAATGTAGAAGGATACAGTTTTTTCAGCAGTATCTACTTATGGTTTTATTTTCCGATTTTTATTTTTTTCATAATGTTCTCTCCCTCCTACAAATATTTCTGTGTATAGTCTAAAAATGACAACAGGAATAAGGAAAAAAACCCTTGATATATATATAGGCCTGAACAAATTTGACTTATTTGTGGTATTTTGAACCTCACATTGACACGAAATATCAGGTATATTTTGCCTTCATCATATACTTTTAAAATAACTCCTAACTATACGAAAATTCAGCACAGTCTGGGATCTCAGGTAAGGCAACATAACCCTAGGGTTAAAAGAAAGAGTAAAAGAAAGACAGAAGTTAAGAGTGCTATTATTGTATAGATTCAAACGAAAACACAACAGGAAGCCGATTAATTTTAAGTGAAAGAATTCTTAATCATTTTTCTTCTTATGCTTCAAATCTTAAAAGTACCTCCCATGATAAATACAAATCATTAATTCTTGATCAGACATTTTTTTTCAGAATTAGTTGACAGGCCCGCAGGCAATGTCTACAGCCCGAGCTTGTTTATTGCTCTGTTAACCAAGCGTACCAAAAATAAACTGAAACAACAAATGTCAGTGTTTCAATCCCGGTAAGTTTAGGTGTTTCTTTGGTCAGCCACCGACTCACACTTCATATAAAATAGCTCAAACAATTGAGGTAAAATGTTGGATTTTAAGGCTTATGAATATCCCAAGGCAAAAGCCAGACTAATTTATGAATGGTATATACACCTGAACTAAAATTTACACATGCACTTCACAGTAATTCCACTGGAAGAGGCATAAAACTATGTAGTCCTACCTACTCTCTGCCCTCCAGCTCTTCTACTTTTGCTATTTCATATCACTACCTTTCAGTAAATGAATTTAATAAAAACAAAGTAGAATTTATTTACATCTCTGAAAAGACAAGAGAAAGCTATGAGCGTTGTCATTTCAGCAGTCAGGTGTTAGTAGCAAGAAATGAAAGAGTAAAACCAAAGGAAGATATCTGAGTGCAAAATCTTTGCACCACATAAACTTACGAAGGCCAATATGTAATTGCTACCATAAACATATCTGAGATGCTCCACAAAGTTGTTTCGAGAATCTTGTAAAACTAGACCAGTCTGTCATTATGACTCAAAGACGATAACATTTGAACTGGAATAGAAGAAACCAAATATGAACAGGAAACATTTAAATTACATTTAGTATTCCTGAACAATTTCTTTAATTCAAACAAGAACATTTTAGAACATCTACAGAAAATTTTAGGGTTTTTAACTGACAAATTGCAAAATATTGTGAAATTAAGGTAATCCATGACTGGAAATCCTGTTTTGTATGTAGGAGTGCTATTTTCTCTCTTCTCTGGAAATTGGTTCTGTGTTGGATGGGTATGTTTCACTGAAGTATTTAACTCTTGTGGTTGTACCTCAAAGAGAAGAAACACAGACAGCTGCTGGTAACAGCTGACTTTTACCTAATGCCACCTACTAATAGTTTTACTTTGCATTTCTGAGCTACAACCCAACCCGAGGGCAGCAGCAGCCAGTCTACACTGTCATTTCTCTATGCTATGCGTACAGAAACACCCACCCGAGAAAGGCAAGGATAGTCCATGGGACACTAAGCAGCTAATAATTTTGCTCATTCCCAATTTTCCATCTGGGATAACACATCCCTTTCTCAAGGAATATTTTGGTAGTGGAAGATGTAGATCTACTATAGACAAACCGAGATGAACAGTACTATAAATAAATAGAGAGAGAGTAAAATACCATTTCCATGAAAAGGTAGTGTATACTGTGGTTGATAGTACTTATGTTTATACCTTCTTAAAACCACTACAAGTAGGTTTTCTGAAAGAATGGAGAGATTTTCTTTAGTGAGTAACACTTTAATTACTTTTCTTAGACACCGCTAGGTAGAAATATTTGCTTCTTAGTATTACTAGGTGCTCTGAATGTTTTTTTTCTAATCTTTGTACACATTACTGAACATGGCGAAAATGGTTCTGAGAGTACAATTTACTTAAAATATAGAAATAAATAGCTATAAAAGAAAAAAAAAACAATAAAGTGAACTGATTACAGTCTGCCTGGCTAGTTCACTCGTTCAGTTTCAGCCTGTGGCTGCACACAACACAGTTCAATCAGTTCTTTATTATTTCATAATGTTAAAGGTTATTACCACAACACAAAAAAAGGGATAATAGCGGGTTCTTAAATTAGCATTTGCTTAGCTCAGATGCCAGTGCACTAATCTCTTTTTTTAAAACCTAGCACAAATACTATCATAAATCATGCTTACAGAATGGTGGGTTTCTCTTGTCTTCCAAACAAGAAACATCTCAGAGTACAGTCGTGAATTAGAAGGGACATACTCTGTCATGTCCCACTCTGGCACTTTGCAGGTTCTTCAAACACAACACACTGACCAGTGTGATGTAAAGATGACATTAACTCTTAGGATTTAAAAACTGTTGTCCATCCAGATTACACTCTCGCCTGGCTAAAATAATGGGAGATTTCTCCATAGGTTGTAACTATTCTGTGGTGGAGACACAGCCATAGCAACCAGCAACCTCCTGACCATGCATGTCCCCTGAAAACATGGAAAAACTCCATGGAAAGCTGACGTGAGCAGCTTGTCTCTTGAAAAGGACCGTTGACCGGTACTGTTCATGTTGTTGATCATCTAGGCTACATCAAACGCCACGCAGAAAGAAGAACATTTGTATCACTTTATTTCATTGACATCTGGCTCCTACTGATTTCTGGTGCTGAATTCTCCAGAAGCAGCTCTATTACCCTGGAGCACACCCTCCTCACCTGGGAGGTTTCAAGGACAAACAGATCTGCTCATTGTTTTAACCACCTGGCAGAAAGGAAGGTGCAGTGGTAATACACCTTGCTTTTATTTTTTTTTTGTTTTCATGGCAAAGGCTACTTACATTAAAAGCTGTATTTTTTCTTTTTTTTTTTTAACATTAGTGTGATGCATCCAGATGCCAAGACACCGAGAGCCGCTAAACACACCAAGTAATTACATCCACAAACAAATTAAACCTAGCGTTTATGAGACGTATTTTGCTTACAAATGAATCTTTCATTGTTTTTCTAACTTGAATATTCTCTCCTGCTCGTACAATCATACAAGACCTAAAATATCTCTTCTGCAGGATTAGGTCTTTGCATGTATTTCTCTCCCAACACAAAGAACAGACCAACATCAAAGAGCACGTTTTGTTTATGAACACGCGCTCTGTCTGCTCCATTTGCCAAATTTGTTCCTTTCATGCACTGAGTGTTTGATAATCCTTTAAAACAGTGTTTCTCTGCCTATCTATCTGGACATACAAAAACCCTACCCTTTTTCATTGATGCATTGTCATCTTTTACTATGTTCTGCCTCTTCCCTGCCATAAGTTACGTTGGCTGTTCCCAACACTGAGGATACTACGTGTCTAACCTATCATTCCAACCCATTTTTCCACTGAAGCACTTCTTCCTGAAAGCACATCACTATGATTGCTGATGTCTGTACGGCTTTGTTTCGTACCCATCAAGTCTACTGAATTCAAATCTGAGAATGCTGCAAAATAGCATGTAATGTCACTTCAGTCTCTTCAATAAAAAGTAAGAAGAGATTTAATATACAGTTAATAGCTTTCAGTTCTGTGCACTAGAGCTTTCTGTACTTGAGACTCAGTATTATAAATATATTCCTTTATTTAAAAGTATGGTTTGTTTGTGTACGTATGTGCTTGAAAGAAGAAAATAGAGCTGTTGCAGGCACACAAATGTGAGTTTGCACACTGCTGCTGCAATCTCCAGTCACTTTTGACACAAGCAAAAAGCATGGTCACACAACTACACAGTCACACATTAGCTTTATTTACTGCAAACTGAAAAATAACTCTCCAAAGGGTAATGCTGGGTTATCCAATACCCTATTCCACTACAAAATTTTGACCATCGGCTGCTATGGGACTTCACAACAAACCTGAAGGTCAGTAGACCTGAGGTATTTCAGACCACAGAAACAAGAAAAAAGAGATTAATTCCAAAGCTAAGGACTTTTATC
>VZSZ01002601.1:1306-28008 GCA_013398815.1 Ibidorhyncha struthersii
TGATCCTGAGATGTGTTTTTTTAGAAGAAGGAAGAACAGGATGGGAAGGGCACGGAACTTAGCCTTTGGTGTCCTGTTGACACCTCCTACAGCTCTTGCTCACCTACGTCCCTTCCTATTTCCCTGCAGTTCACGCTAATTTCATGCTAGCAACCCACCTTGACCTTCTTCCAGCTCCTTTCATCCCTCCCCTAGTTTCGAGGCTCATTCAAACCATTCCCTCCCACCCAATGCTGTGACTCGCAAAGTCTCCTTCTTCAAAATGTTTTATAACTCCCCACCCAGGATCAACCTTTTTATCCTCCATCCCCAGAGAAACTGCCCCCAGCTCTTCCACTGCTGCATGTGAGATATGCTGCTCTCAGACGTCGTCCTCCTGCATTCTGCTGCAGTGTACATTGCTGTTGTTTTTCATTCTAGATTTCTGAGGTGACACGCGTAACACAACATAGCGTAACACCAGGTGTGTGAAATGCCTCCTTAGAGCCATTCTTCTGTACCATTCCTTTCACCTTCTTCTGCCCTTCTGCATCTGTGCTCTGGAGCACCTGTCATAACACTTTTACAATTTCCTCCTAAATTATTTTCTACAGTCTGTTTCTTCTTTCCCGCCATTTCTGACTTTTTCACCAATCCTAGATTTATTCTCTCCATCTACACTATTTCCATGGTTGTTTCATCCATCTTTCTTTTCCCACCTCCTCACTTCTGTTTTCTTAATCCTTCAGTTTCATGGGGGGGGAAGAGGAATATTGACTGCACCACAGCCCTTTCATTACTTCCATCCTTATTTTCTCGTCTTTTTACATGCACTCATTTAGTAATGCACGTTGTTGCCCAACCAACATGTACTCTTCTGCTAATGTATATATAGTTTTTTGCCTGGCGTCTTTCCCACATCGCCCCAAATCCGGTGGAAGGCTGTGCATTGTGGCACAACCGGAAAACACTTTATAAAGCACTAGTCTTAGCAGCATTTTCTGGAAAAGCACAAATTGTACAAGTAGCTCCTGGTTTCACGGGTGTCCTGGTTTCAGCTGGGAAGGAGTTAATTTTCTTTCTAGTCATTGCTGCGAAATGCATGTTAATAATGCATATTGGTTTAGTTGTTGCTAGGCGGTGTTTATACTTTTCAAGGGCTTTTTTCAGCTTCCCGTAGACACCAAGGAGCATAGACAGAACAACGGAATAGCCAATGGAGTATTCCATACCATAGATGTCATGCTCAGTATATAAATGGGGGTTGGCTGGGCGGGGGCAACCCACAATTGCCGCTCAGGAAGGTACCAATTCACCAGCTGGTGAGAGTAACGTGTGTCATCAGTAGCAGCAGCAGCAGCAGCAGCAGTAGTAGTAGTAGTAGTAGTAGTAGTAGTAGTAGTAGAAGTCACAGTAGTAGTAGTAGTGGTATTGTTATTGTTGTTATTATTGCTATTTTCCTTTTCTGTTACTGTTCTATTAAACTGCCTTTATCTCAGCCCACAAGTTTTTTTCCTTTCCCGCTCCTTTTCTCCCTCTTCTCCCTGCCCTTCCGGGATGAAGGGGGAGAACTCTGTGAGCGGCTGTGTGGTCCCAGCTGCCGTCCAGAGTTAAACCATGACAATGGGATTTTGATTTGATGGGACATCCAAGACACGTTACATCACGCTATCACTTGCTGAGAATTCGTGAGGATGGTGACGTGCCCCATGGCCTGCCAGCTGAGTTGGAGTTTGTGGGGTGGGTAATTAGGATCACCCACATCCACTTCTCCTCTTGTCCTTGGAAGTTTGAGGCCAAAAGCGTCTAAAAAAAGAATCATGTACTGTAATTCTCTAGTACAAACTGTATCTAAATAAGGTATGTCTCTACCTTATTACTTCATTATAAGTGATAAACGTTAACTAATTGTTGGACCAGAGGCCACCAGTTGCCTAGGGACACATCATCGTTATCTGATTACATTCAATATACACAAACAGAGGACAGTCACAGCTGGTAATATGTAGCTGAAGAGCTAAATGAGCGAGCATGAGAAAAATTAGAAAAATTGATCTAAAGGGAAAAATACCAGAAACATTTCAACAAAAGTTACTCTGTCTTATAGAAGGGTTTCTTTGGTGGATAAAAGGCCACCTGCAGCCAAGACAATAAAATTTGGTCAAAATCCTTTTGTGGTTCATTTGTCAGGTAAAGGCAAGCATTAAACAGTAAAAAGGAATATGTAAGAAGCAAGAAAAAGGGAGAAATTGATGATAATTAACATGAAATAGAAATTATATAGTGTAGAAAATTATCTGGAAAAGTCAAAAACATTACAGAAAAATCCACATCTAGAATGGATGGAATTCAAATAATTTTACAGTAAGTAAGAAATGAAGCATCACCTAACAATGCTCATAGGCCTGCCAGTAGACAGAGTAACATTTTTAATTATGATACAAAATGTACTAACAATGATACCTGTGTTCTCTAAGTGGAAAGATAAATGTTGCTCACAGATCATGACCTGCTCTTTGGTCTTTAGGCAGCACCTAACATAATAAACACTAAATCCTTAACCCCAGGCGCCTCGCACCCTAGCATCAGAAATTACTTGGCACTTTATGTCATAGTGATGTTCAGTTTGATAAACAAACCATGGAATGTCATGGAAATTACGGGAATCTATCGCCAATGTTGTGCCAATATGAAAAAAGGACAAACAGAAGGACCCAGATTACGATACTCCATCTTGCCTGACATTCATCCCTTAAAAAACAGTGAAAAGCCTGACACAGGATTAAAGTCAAGGAGAACTACGGATAAGAATAATGATTCTAATGCAGCATCATTCGTTCATCTTTAACTCTTCTTTTTGCCTTTGTATTTAGGTTTCACTGTGGCTGTAGGACGGATCCAAGTGCGGATCTACTGGCAGCTCCACGTGCTGACGTCTGGTTTGAAGAAAGCCACAACAGCAAAGAAACTGCCCACAGAGTGCCAATTTTAATCATTTCCAAATGGCGGTGACCTAGTCTCATCTGGCTCCCATATAATGGGGACAAGTGGCCTACACTACCTGTGTTTAGCTCTTAAATCCCTTATTCCCCCACTACACAACCACATTCTTCTTAATTCTTTCAGTCTCAGATATCTGATCTTTCTGTCTCCATATGACTTCTATTCCGCAACCCAAGCCTCCTTGAGGAAAGGCTTCAGTGAAATTCACTCTAGACATAAATTCAGGACTTTTAAGACCAGAAAAGGCCATTAAATCATCATATCGAAGGTCAAACTGGACAGAGAATGTAATCCAGTTTCTCCTGTATTTATTCTGGTTGGCCATATTCTTCTGAAGTCTAACTTCCAGAAAGGTTTTCCATTTTGCTAAAATATCGTGTGATACACAGTCAGCTATAACCCTTGCTGTTAAAAAGAAGAGTAACAAAAGCTGTACTTCACTTTAAATCAAAATTTGTTTGGCTTTAGCTTCTAGTTACTTTTTAAAATTTATCTTACGTCTCGCCACCACATTAAATTAGCGTACAGCTAATTTTATAAATGGGGGCCTGAAAGCAAGACCGGCTGCACAGGACAGGAAACCTTCCCGCAGAGATAATGCACTTACAGGATTGTTTCAATCTCTTTGAGGGATTACTTACATTAACTTGTTTAGGTTCCATTATATTCACCAAGAAAACATACAATTGCTTGAAGTTCACTAGCTGAGTGGGTCTGGGGGGCTGTGACACTCATTTAACGTTCGGTTGCCACACTAATGGCGGTGGTCATTTTGAAGCACGTGTCAGTGCCATAGCGGTGATGTGAAGACTGGCACCCCCAAAGCCCGCGATTACGTGCAGATGCTGTAAGCACCTACTACGCAGATCAACGCGAAGGGCAGCCCAGCCTGCGGCAGAGAGCTGAGGTGCTGCTGGTGTCTCACTCCCACTACACATCCTACGTGTGGCTTTTTGACTTCCTATATAAGTTTTGTTACGCTGGAAATGGCGGGGGAGGCCAAAAGCACATCACCTGCGGACTTCTCCAGACTCAGCAGCTGGTGGCCATTTCCCCATGGCTTTCAAGAGGCTGGATTTGAAGACCCACATGATCCCTTCTGATCTTTGTTCCTGGCTGTGTAGGAGAAATTCAGACTATGCAAGATCCACTAAACCACTACCGCAGAGCACCCCGGAAGAGGAGGATTGGTTTCAGTTCTTTCTGTTCTAATAGATGCCACGGGAGATGGCAAACTTCAGGAAGGAACTCACAGAAAAGTTAGCATACATCAGCTGTAGTAACCGTCTTTCCTTTTACTGTGAGGAAAGACTGTGCACAAAGTTATTTAGAGTTGTTGGACCCCGCTTCCCTGAGAAGTGAACTATCGCTCGGCTTCCAAGAGCACCTGCACATTTTGACTTGCTTATGAGCTTTTGGATGTGCTATGTATAGGAAGACAAACAACACAGCAAAAAGGTGGTCTTTTAGCAGATAATTCAGAGCACCTTCTGGGTTTTGCTGTCCTAGCAATTTTCTGCTTCCCCTTTTGTTTTATTGTTCTATACGCAGAGGCTGATTTCACCATTAGTCTCTTTGTAACAGTATGAATCAAATCATCAGGTCAGTCCACTCCTGTAAACGTACAAACCAAGACAGACAAGCCTGCGAATGAAATAATTGTTTTGCCGTGGATATATTCTTGTCTGAAGACGCATACTCAGCAAGGTCATAGGATGTTTATTTTGGAAATGCATATATTGGAAACATTTGCTTACAAAAAAAAAAAGATCCATATTATTCCAAAAGGGTGGAAAAACACAAGCTTTCCAGCACTGTATTCTTTTGAATCACCTAAAGGTTGTTCACAGCATCCATACTCTAGAGAAAAAAAAAATACAAGTTGTAATTGATTTGCAACTACCTGCATTTTCCTTATGTTTTCCCCTAAGCCAGAAAATGGGTAGTGAAATCCTCTCTGATCATCTTTTCCATCAAGTGTCCATCTTCATCAAGACAAGGAAAGTCTTAGCTCAGAGACCCCATTAACATAACTTCTTTTGTTTAGATATGTACACCAGATCCTCTTTGTCACCTCCCTTCATATCTAGTTCTGTTGTGTTTTTTTTTCCCATTTAACCCACTGATTTTATTTGGCAAATCAATAACTCGACACAGACCTGGTTCCATTTTAACTGTTTCTGCCACTTTTCCTTCCAGAGCCTATGGCTCTTCAAAGAGATCTTGCAGAAACCCAAGAACCCTCAGAGAAATAGATAATTACCGAACAAATTCAAAGTGTTCAGTTCAGCAATGTGTTCGTATATGATGGTTGCTATTGCAGTTTCTTTTCCTCTCAAACAAAAATTTTTATTATGAAGGACGAAAGCTCCATTGCAAGCTGAACAAATGAACAGGCCCATTTTATGTTATTCTTAACGGGCAGGGGCAAAAAGATTAGTTTTTCATATTCTTGTTCCCATTTACTCTATAGACAATTATGAGTACTACTCAAATAGAAGATTATTATAGTCAAAATAAGACTAAGTTTGGGGAGTTCTGGTTTCAGCCTTACTTTCGTGTAGAATCATAGAATAGTTTGGGTTGAAAGGGACCTTTAAAGGTCATCTAGTCACACGCCCCTGCAATAAGCAGGGACATCTTCAACTAGATCAAGTTGCTCAGAGCCCCGTCCAACCTGACCTTGAATGTTTCCAGGGATGGGGCATCTACCACCTCGCTGGGCAACCTGGGCCAGTGTTTCACCACCCTCATTGTAAAAAAAAAAAAAATCTTCCTTATATCTAGTCTAGATCCACCCTCTTTTAGTTTAAAATCGTTACCCCTTGTCCTATTGCAACAGGCCCTGCTAGAAAATTTGTCTTGTAATCTGTTAAAAAAATTGTCTTTCTTATAAGCTCCCTTTAAGTACTGAAAAGCTGCAATAAGGTCCCCCTGGACCCTTCTCTTCTCCAGGCTGAAGAACCCCAACTCTCTCAACCTGTCTTTGTAGGGAGGGTGCTCCAGCCCTCTGATCATCTTCGTGGCCCTCCTCTGCATCTGCTCTAACAGGTCCACATCCTTCTCGCGCTGAGGACTCCAGAGCTGGACGCAGTACTCCAGGTGGGGTTTCACAAGAGCAGAGCAGAGGCAGAATCGCCTCCCTCGACCTGCTGGCCCCGCTTCTTTTGGTGCAGCTCAGGCTGCGGTTGGCTTTCTGAGCTGCGAACACACACTGTTGGCTCATATCCAGCTTTTCATCCACCGGTACCCCCGAGTCCTTCTCCTCAGGGCTGCCCTCAATCCCTTCATCCCCAGCCTGTGTTGATACTGGGGATTGCCCCCGACCCAGGTGCAGGACCCTGCACTCGGCCTTGTTGAACCTCATGAGGTTCACATGGGCCCAACTCTTGAGCTTGTCCAGGTCCCTCTGGATGGCATTCCGTCTCTTCCTTAAAGTTTTAAAACATAAACTTGGATTTCTTCCTTCCTGAAAGTTTTGATCTATTTGAGACATATTGGGTTTAAATATAGCTACAAAAATGAGATACTGTATAAAGATTATGTAATGTACATATACCTTCAAAATTGTTTAAAAAAAATGGCAGTTTGTTTTGAACATTTAAGACTGTATTGTTTGATAATACCCTTTCTTCTCACCTTCAGACAACGCTCAAGTTATTTCTAGTTGCTTTTCAACTGGATTAATTAATTATCCTCCTCTCTGGCTTATATTGAAAACGGCAGCCTTTCCAGTTAATCACTTCTTTTAAGAAATCATCCCACAGTACTGACAAAGGCACTGGACTAGAATTGTAGTCAATATGATCTCTTTGGTTCAAAAATCTGTTTGAGCAGTCAGCTGCGTATTTGTGAAGCACGGAGACTGTAAAATCCTTGTCTTGAATTCCCTCATACAGAGGGACAATGACGGGAAAAGGATTTGAGTCCTACATGCAATCTTGGCCTGGTTTAACAGGGCTTCGTGCACCTTGTTATCATGTAAAACACCTGTTGGTAGCTTGACAATATGTCTTTGTGCCTTCATAATATGAGCGGGTAGATGGATGGACAGATAATAGACAGGGGTTTTGCGGCTGGCCCAAAATCTAATTTGGGTCTTCCCCATCTCCGAAACCATATGCAGTCCTCCGAAAATGTGCACTTCTGCTTCATGTGGCGTGGGTGCAGTTACACAGTCTGCAGGCCTCGAGAAAATAAATAAATAAATAATAAAAAAAAACAGTCTGCGACACAGCACGTGCTTCCCCTGCATGCACGAAGCCACAGGAGAAAGCATCAACCCAGAGAGAGCAGAGCTGCTCCTGACTCTGGCCGTCCCCAGGGGCCAGCAAGGACCAGAGCACAGGGGGGTTGTGCACCCAGAGCGGTTGGCTGTTGCTGGGACAGCTGGAAAGCACCAGATGAACGAGGGAACGAGCCCAGGAGAGGGAAGAGGGTGAAGGACAGACTTTTCTCCACCATCCTGTCAGAGGCCACGCAAGCAGGCAAAGCCTCCTCCGAGCACCAGGCTGCCAGGGCCACCACGGGGCTGCCCGGAAAATTCAGCACACACAAGCACAACAGGTTTTTTTTCACTCTGCATGATAACACGTTCTCCTGGCCACGGATCCAGCAAGCCAGCCCAGCCTCCCTGGTCTGATTTTGGCCTGTGTGAGTATTGACCTCTTGTATCTTTAGGTCTTATGAGTTTGACCCTTTTCACACGGAAATAGGTACGGCAAAAATGCGGACATATACCTGCCATTGTGAAGGACGATGGAATATAATTTGTTTTTACAAAAAATATCAAGGTCACCCTGAGCACAGAAATACTATAGCAGCTCTGGTAAAACCAGCATAGTAAATATAGACACGAGATAAACTAACTGTCTGGTTTTCCATTTGCCTGTGACCTCTATTACTGTTCTTTGTTCCTTTGCCCATAACCTCTGTAATTGCCTTTTTGGTCCTTTAGATCAATATGATTATCAGTCTCAACACTGCCACTGCTCTCAAATTTTTCAAATGAAACCTAATCTGGGAAGTTACAACCCTGTTCTGTTTGTGACTCATTCAAAAATTTGTACCCTCGTCTAATACGGAATACTTTCTGTCAGTAATAGATCCATATTTATCAAAGGATAGCTGTTCAGTCTTACCAATTTATTTTCCTTTTGTCAGTGTTTACACAAAACAATTTACCTACCCTGCTAACATTTTGCAAAGCATACCCTTGTTTGAGTAAGCACTTGTTAAAACACAAACTGTACACTGAAAACCAGCATCTGGAGGAGTCTCGGTCTTGAATAAGGTTACTTGGCAGGAATAAAATACGTGTAATAACGGTGTCAGTCTGATAAAAGTTGAATTTATCTCTGTGTTTAATGCGTAAGAAGACAGAATATTTACAGAGTCTCAATCAGTTATTGCTCATGCTCCCTCAAGAAAGTTGAAGTGTGTATCGGTCAACGCTGGTAAAACAGTAGCTCATTTTCCTTAAACCCATGATTTTTAAGTAAGGATTCGATCCAGCTGTCAGTTGAATGACTGAAAAAAGGTTATTGACACCAATATTGACAACGCCCGCCCCCAGGCAAACCCAAATATAATGTGCAATTAGTATATACCGAAAAGCACGCTTCCGTCAGCCCCACTCCTGTCTCCCACGCAAGTGACTCTTTGCATGTGCCTGACTGCTACATGAAAGCTGTATTTTGAGAGCCCCAGTCAAGCACATGGCAAGGTCCAAAAGCAACAGCTTGAAACATTAAAACTTATCCCCAGCCTCTTTTTTTTTCTTCCATCTTTTCTCTGCCTGGTGTTATTTTTAAGAAAATGTGTCAAATTAGAAAAAAAAAAAAGAAGAAGCTCAAATAAGCCTGTTCTCTTCAAATGTGGTGCTTCACGCAATGCCAGAGGTCTCATGAAAGGAAAATGTCATCCATAATATGTGACTGTTTGGAATCAGATTAGAGAGACCCATAAACTGTCAGTAACCTCTGCCTGTAAGGTCAAATTACAAATTCTGTATTTATTACACATAAACACACTACGTTTCCATATTCTGCCTCCACAGACATTGGGTAATTTATGGAGTCCATCGGCCAATAGCTATTTTATATTAGACTCCAACTATATGTACATAAATATTTTCAATAATACATTCACAGGGACAGCGAACAATTTATTTATTATTTATTTTTACAAAGTGAAATAAAGTGCGGGAAAGGATAAAGAGAGGCTGCTTCCTCAGTGATGACAGGAAAAGCCTGGAGAAATCACCGTATGCATAAAAAGAGGCAAATATTTACTAGATAAAAGCCAGGCAGAGGAGAAATTACTACCTAAAGGCTGCAGCTGGTTGTCTCTGCAGATTTAAAGGATCAGCTACCGAGACTGTAATTCTAAGAAAATCTCCTATTAATGGATAAAACTCAACTGTGCAGTCTGGGCAGTGAGAAAAAAGGTATTTCTTAAGGAAAACCAAAAGTCTGCTTCCTCGAATTGCAAGCTACTAGATTTGCTTCCCTGGCTGTAGTTTAATGCATCAGTGTGATACGTAGCCGCGTCCTGATAGCAACTGGTGGTTCCCGTCACCAGCTCATTTCATAGGTCACCAACCCACCATCAGATTGTAATGACTTCTGGCTATTTCTAACTGGGATTTAAATCAGTGACCTGAAGTAAAGACACTCATCCTATTATGAGCCTCCTGAGCCATGTAAATTCCAGTGGAGCGGTTTTTTTTAATTCTTCTTAAGGTTACTTCACACAGATACAAATGCTCGCGGAAGATCCGAGTTGGAGAAGACTCAGGCCCTAAATATTGATAGGAAGCCTCATTCCTCTTTTCTTTAGTGAAAAGTCTAGAAACCTCTGGTTTGCATTATTCATTCCCTAAGCCACCCATGTACGTGATGTGCATATGAGAGCTGTTTCAGCAATTTATCAGCTTTAGTGATGGCTGAATATGCAGATTTTACATTCTAATACATATATCAGAAACTCCTGGATACAGATATAAAAAATACTTAGAATATTTCTTGTGGTGGCTTGTTTCGTGTGGACTTATTGTACTGAAAAGGTCAGTTAAAAGCACTGAAAGGACTTCTGGGAAATTTCCTTTGCTCTTTAATCATCTACCGTTACATCGATAACACAGTCCATGAGGTTTGCACTTCCATTGCCACAGACACTTTAAAAAAAAAATCAATGTAACTCAATTTCTCCCATCTTCATTGAAAAACAGAAATAGAAAGTTCCACTCCAGAAAAAAAAAAAAAAGTTTCTGCTAATTCAGAATATGAATTGCAGGGAAATCAAGGCATTTTTTTAAAAAAAAAAAAAAAGCTCACAGACAACTGCACATGAAATGTTTAGGTCATTATATTTAATCACATAAAATGAACAAATAGCTGTGAAAAACTGAAATTCCTGGAAATCATGTCCATAGCGAAACGCAATCAGAGACTGCAGAGCGATTATTAACCTACTGTTGCTGAGCTTCCAGCCACCATAGGATCACCAGCCTACTTTTTTGTAACCTATTTTAGTTACAAAATGTCTCTGGTTACATTGCCTACAGTCTTTTCTGGAAATCACATAGACAACACCTTTTATATATCCAGTATAAATCAAGTTACTATCCTAATAAAGAATTCTAAGAAAAATAAAAATTCCGAAGTGAAAATCAGTGTGAAAAGAAATACTCTCCTTGCTTTACCATCAAGGAAAGAATAACAAATGTTCTTACATCGTAACATTTTTAAATATCCAAAAGTAAAAAATATTCTTGATTTAAAGTAATAATAAATATATCTGATGAGGAAAACGTCCTTTGAAGTGTTCACAGACAACGTGGCTTTCTAAATACCACAAGCAGGAGACATTTTACATCACAAGACAAAACACCCCGTTAGATGACAGATAACGAACAAGCTGTAGACAAAGTAGGTCCTTAGCCAGGCCTGTGCCGATCTCTGTGCACAAAGCATTATATGCACACACCCCAGATAGTCACAAAACACAGAAATAATTTTGTATGAAGAGTTCTCAGAACTCAGAAGGCAGAGGAGCAGTTAGACGTAACTGTAGCCCAAATAAGTCAAGCTTCTTAAATTATCTCCAAATTCAGAAACGCAACTACTGAGAGAGGACCGAAGAGTAGCATGAAGTGAGGGTGTGCTTAACTTTCCTCCGCCACTGTGAAAAGCTGCTGTTACCTTTAGGCGCCGAGAGGAGGGTCCCCGCTGGGAGAGGCATTCTGAGGGCAACAAATGAGAGAAATGGGATTGATTGGCAAACGTCTGAAACCTGTTGTGCCCAACCTTTTTGGCAGTCAAGACTGCTTAGTCAAGACTTTCTGCATTCAAGAGGACTCACATATAACTTTCTTCACCGTCCCCCCCCCGCATCACGCAGTGCACATTGGGAAGCCTGTCCAGACCTTTGCAGAAGCAAAACACCAGCTCAGTCAATCCAGCGCTTCCCAGTAAGCACCTGGCCCTCTGCTCATGCAGCATATGGGCACCCGGAGCCCACACGACACCTTCACGCACGGGCAGGACAGATGACCTTGGGGGAGGAGGAACAGCGGTGGCTGATGCTGTAGGATCAGTCCAGCTTGCAGGCTGGTCCCACCACCACCACCACTACCTACCGCTGTGGTCTCCATTCATGTTGATTCTGTGCGGGGGTGCGCAGCGCTGATCAGCTGGCAGAAACTGGTTATTATTGCAGGTTGTTATAACACTTCATCGTATCTGATTTTAAAAGGGAATGACTAGGATTACGGGGTGGTGGGATTGTGACCTGCTCCTGTCTGGCAGAGGTACAACTACCTACAACAGTGGCTCAAATTACACAATAGGATCTATTAAAAAGAAAAAAAAAAGATAATAAAGATTTCCCATCCACCCCTGCACTTCCTAGTTTTAGCAGGTATGTCACCCTCTTCCCTGCTTCTCACACAGCCCTAGCTGGAACTGTCAGGTGGCGTATGTTACACCCTGCAAGTCCTCCAGGAGGCTCTTCTCGTATTAAATTTTTCCTCACTTTTCCAGTCATTTGTGAAGAGTATTATCTCAGCTTTTACTGACAAAACATTACCTTTAAAATTGGAGCGTGCACGTATAAACAAGGCCTGTTGAACAAAGTAGTCAAGTTCAGAAATGGAAGAGAATTATTTCAGAAATGGGAATACCCGAGTAGGAAAAGTTACTTCTGCTCCCCCAAAGGGCATACTCTGAAGCAGATTTAAATCACTGGTGCCTTTTCCGTTTGCGTTCAGTGCACCTTGCGTCAAATTTCACAAAATATCACTGCTGGTGTTCTCATTAGAAAAGTACGAAAGATTAAAAACCAACCAGAAACACCAAGGCATATTTTTACAGTCTTAGGGCGCATCACGCGTGATAAGGTGAAGCTGATTCGTTAACATGTGAGCCAACCTTCATTTTCTCATCTCTGGTTTTGCTATTTCAGTAAATTTTGGGTCTCACGGTGCCTCAGCTAAAGTACAGAATAGAACAAACAGAGCAAATAAAAGGCCATCAGCTCTGCAGGAAGGACAAGGCAGAGCTGGGATGGGGATCACTCCTCACTCCTCCTGAGCCTACACAGCCTTCTTCAGGCAAAGCCGCTCCCCCCATGAGCAGGGGATTAGGATTTTTTATTCATAAATTATGCCGTTTTGAACAGCTACTGTCAACTCAAACCCAGCTTCAAGCAGCATAAGATGATGTACAGAAGTTCATTGCCTTGCGAGGTTTTTGTTGTCTTTCTCTCAGCTGCTGCCTTTGCTATTGAATCCAAAAAGTTCGGTTTGGGAGTGTGTGTATTTGAGAAATTTGCATTGTTTCCCTTATTCAACAAGACTTTGATAATCAGGCAAAAGTACTCTCTTTCCCTTCTTAATTAAGGGCAGCGCGATGTTTACTTTCCATGATAGGCATTTTGATAGTTAAAAACCCTTTATTGTGGGAATAGAGTTTCTAGGACATACTTATATTCCGCTGAATTATGACAAGCAACATTTCATCACTGTAAGTAATTTCCGTGATACCATCAGAGGCAACACATTATCCAATTTAACACTTATTACTATAGAAAAATATATTCATTTATCCTTTAATCTGAATGGCTACCTTATTAAAAAAAAAATCTTTGCACAGACGATCAAATTAAATCTAATCCCTGACACGACATTCAGTAAAATGGACGAGGCCTAAAGCAACTTATATCCCCTTTCATCTCCTATATTATTACATACGGCAGGAAACCTCAGAGTACCGTTTATCAGCTGTTAATCAGAACTCACCCTACAAGCAGGGTGCTCTCAGAATTTTAAACAGTTCCTCTCTTCTACTTGTGTACGTGTTAAAGGAATTTGCATTCCACCTGTGCAGAAGGTCGTATGAAATCCTTTACAACTCATACACATTGGGTACATTAATTTGTTGCGGAGAAATATTTGGGGTCATCTTTGAACTAAAGAGAGCGAAAGGAAAAGCAACACTGCTAGTGTAAGAGCTCTGAGGTGTCGCTCATAAAGATATGCAGGGCTAGAGTTAAATCAAGATCTTGAGCAAAAAGGCAAGAAATTATCTAAGAGCAGCTATTTGAGGATGAGCGGAAATGAATGTTTTGAAGTAAAGAGGACTATGTTTATTCCTCTATGAAGTCTAAAAATAATGGGCTTTGCTGGAGGGAGCCAATTTTGCAGTTTTGTAAGGCATGATGGATACAATAATGCAATGTCTTTATAAAAACAACACCCCCCACACAAATTAAGACATCCTCTTTTAAAAAATAACCAGTTTAAATCCGGTATTAAGGCCATCAGACATCTAAAGTACAGAGTCACCATTCTCAAATTTGAGAGACTTAGTCATGGCTATGATGTCATGGCTATGACTCATCAAGACTGTCTCATTAACATCATTTTCATCACCATATAAATATAAAGCAGAATTTCGTCTTGTGTTCTTGGGTTGTTTTCTGTGTGTCTCTTTCTACATTTGCATACTACTATATATTTGAAATTGGAGGGTCAGGCATTACGTGTCCCTGACTTTACAGAGATAAGGCACTACCAGACACTTGGAACCACAGTGACAGAAATGCTAACACCAATATGTGAAATTAGTAGCTTATTCTGCAAGTGCTGGATTAATAGTTCCTCAATTTCAATTTACACAGTTGGCTTTGTTAAATGATTAGTGCCTGTAAACCTGAGAAACTAATTAGGAGCATGGATAGCCAGATAAGACTGAGATTAGATAGGACTTAATTAGTACCTTCTTACTTTTCCTAGGTTTGACTGTCACATCAAAATTTTTAATAAAAAAAAAATAATCAGACTCACCTAAGCAGAAATCAAGAGGTAGAGTTAACAGTCTTTTACTAAAAAAACCCAAACAACAACAACAACAAAACAGACAAAAACACAAACAAACACAAACAAGCAAAAAGCAATTTGTTACCTTCTTCATACCTAAAATGACCTTGGCCAAGAGTTTTTAAAAAGATCATTTCAGGGAAAGCTTCAAACAGCTTTTATTTAAGCTTCTCCTTTTATAATTCAAACCATCTACTTCGCATACATCTTACATGTTTGGGGATATAGTTAGGACAGGCACCTTTGCTGTGTTTAGTTTTATCAGATGTAGAGATGTATGTGTAACACTGAGGGTCACACAGACCTTCCAAATATTTTCATTCAAAACTCCCTACAGCCACAGTAGCTTCACTACCTAAAGGAACACTCAGTGGTGAAACAGCCTACACTCACAAATAATCTTTTACCATCAGGATTAAAAGTTAAAAAATTAAAAGTTTCTTGATTGTCTAGTTGACTAAACCAATATGTTCAAGATATCCCAGTCAGCAAAGGAAGAATTATATCCTCCTCATTAATCCATACCCAAAAGACTATTAAAGACCCTGTAACTGTAAGAAAGCATCACAAAACTTTGCTGCATTTTTGCTGATTAATAAGTATAAATGCCTTCTTCGGTGTTAAAAATGAAATAAATTATGCTTCCCGGTACAGCAAATCAAGAACCTTCTCCAACGACCAGGTCTTCCAGGAGAGCATCATGGTGGTGCCAAGATACACGTAGCAAGCAACAGGGATTAAAAGTAGAGTGGTCCATTTTTCCTGTTCAGTTAGGCTAAATGTGTTATGAGACACAGAAATCTGTTCCTAAAATATTGGAAGACAGTGACAGTTCAGCTCACTAACCACAGGCTATCCAGGTAATCTAACAATTAGTTAGGACACGCTCTGCAGAAGCACTTTGGCACTAAACTCCATGATGGTGCAGGGATGGAAATAACCCAATCTGATCAAACTCGCTGCTAAAAGCTATCTCCAGCATGCTCTGAACCTCGTCGCCGTGGCCTTGTCCTGGAGGCTCAGCACAGCTGGTGGCTTTTCCTCTTTCCCACGCTCTCCACTGACACCAGCTTGGACGGAGAAGCCACCATTGACCTTGCAGGAGCTCCTGTCCTTGGTGGCTTCTACTTCTTTCTCCTGGCCCAGACCTCAGCTTCACCACACAGTCCTTGGACTCTGAAAGAAGCCTGTGAAGTTTTAAGCAATGTAGCCCTACCTGGTTGGGTGACACAGGCAACTAATGCCCCACTAAAATAACTGATCATAGCTAGAAGTCCGAAGTCCACGGCAGACCAAGACCTTGCTTTTTAAAAGAAATGCATTCTAACAAAGCCACTTTTTAGCTATCCAGCATATTTTAGCTAACACCCCCTTTCCCTCCAGATTTTATGTATTTTTAATGAAGTCGAATTACCATCCGAATACAGTTTGAAGCAATGCATGAGTAAAAATAAACATAATTTAGAAAGTCAGAAAATATTCATTAACTATTTTTCTAGCATAATAAAAGTGTATAAATTAAGAATCTGTGTAAATACATGTTAAACTACTTAAATATATACAGATGTAGTATGTATAGAATCCTCATGGTTAGCAAAAGGAAATACTGAATTACACCGGCCAATGGGAATCAACCTTTATTTAGAAAAATACTGAGGAATCACACGTGCAGCACAAGATGAAAATCAATTATTTAAATCAAGGTTTCCAACTTGACAATTTAAATCATGATTAAAATTGGCAATTTAAATGACTTTGATCTAAATCAATCCCCTTGATGTGAAACCAGACCATTTTGTTTGTCATCATTATTGTTCTCAGAGCACCCTGATGAAAAAATGATTTGTAAATGTGCACATGTGGATATTTCTTTATGAATACACTTTGCTCTACACGTTTGCAATTAATTTACGACAAGAAGAGCGTTAACTACACCTTAGCCTACCTATGACACAATTCTATTTCCCAAGAAATATTATTAATTTTATTTTGTAAGTGATTATATTTCCCATTCGTTCATAATGTTATCATTATTACAGGACAGTTTAGAATTGACTGGGTTTCAGGTCATCAACAGACCTGCCAGTCACAAACAGATCTACCAAAGCCTTAGACCTGGCAGCTGGAATCCACCATACTTCAGAGGAGACTACAAAAACCACATCTGATCCGTAAGGCCACAGGACACCAGGTTCTCTGTTGAATGATAGGGTCACCCAGAGTAGTACAAGTGCAGCTCTCAAATGCCTCCACAGCCCTTTTTATCACCTGGAGACAGCTATAGGCAAAGGGCTCTTCAGACCTGCCTTTTTAACCTGCCTTCCTGAAGAAGCGTCATACATGTGTCTTCATCCTACACCCATCCACAATTTTTACAGAGGGACGCTGAGGTCGTAGAGACGCTACATCTCTACAGGCTTTGCAACAGGAGATGCCCAGGAGAAAGGATGGAGGCCTGGGCCTTGGCTTAAATGAGTTCCTGAGGGGCAGGAGGGGGCCCCAGATGGGGCTGGCCAGAGGAACAAGGGCCTACTGGTGCCCTTCAGACCCTGCCAGATGGGTTGCAGCGGGGAGTAATGCACCAAGATGTCACAGAGTTCACCCAACAGAGCTCTCCCGAGAAAGGGACCCACAGAAACCAGGCTCTATTGGCTCACACAATGATTTGTTGACATCCTTCCCTCAGAATAAATTAAAACCTCAGCCTTTGTCTCTAACACTGCCTGTGGATAACGAGCCACCCAGATTGTATATTCTTCCTGAATTAAACAAAGATAAAATTTTCCATCTCCACTAGGCTCTTAAAGCCTTCCTCCTACCTCTTTCTCAACTACTGCCACAAGACACGAGTTTCTTGTTCGTAACCAGCAATAATTCTGCTTTACTATACAGGCTATGCTTTAATAGTATTGTTTTTTTTCTAAACTTTTCTTCTTGAAGTTCCCATCACCTTGGGTCCCAACTACTGCAGTCGTTTTTTCTCCTTTCTTCGCACGCATCCGGACTTTCTGATTCAGTGACCACTTTCTTGGCCCGTGAGTTTGACCACATGTCACGGATGGAAATATTTGTCACAGATATGATTTAACAGTGATTCTAAATGTATTAGTGATTTGAGATAGATCGAGAGGTTGAATTTTAGCAGCACTTAATCATTAACCGATTCAAAGGTTTACAAAGTGAAAGGTTTAAAAGTTTTACAAAGTGAAATGTTTACAAAATAACTGAACAGCGACCTAATTACAGATTCGAAGGTGGCAAGATTCAGACTAACTTACTGTAAGGTGTCCCAAGTCAACACATATACATGTGAGCAAAAGCACAGATCTCAGATTATTCCATATCCATATAAGTAAAGCATATAAGCACGCACACACACCACCACCACCCCCCGGTCTATAACTGCTGAGACCAAAGATCCCTTAGTATCACACGACTCTAATGAACCGGCGGGTACCCCTTTTTAACTCCTACATGTGCACGGACAAACGGAAGGACATCCACATCCATAAAGTTAATGTGCATATATCATAAACATTTAAGTGAAGAGGTGGATGAAAGAGAGACTAGTCTACAGTTAAAATTTCCCTTTTCTCGAGTTAGAGTAGATACGTTTCATCGGCATTCCTCAGCAGGCGATAATTGAGACTCGAGAGGGGTTGACTCGCTCTGGCCTTCTAATCCTCGAGGTGTCAGCCCGAGCGGCGTCCCATTTCAGGGGAGGTACTGGCCACAGCACGTTGCAATCCAGAAGAGCTCAAAGGGTCTTACTAGAATCGTTACTTATAGGATCTGACATAATTGACTTTCATCGGGTACTTTTCCACTCTGGCCCAGCTTGGACAATGGAATATTCCAGTACTTTCCACCAGTTATGCAAGCCCAGGACTTGCTAGGACTTGGGGTCCTGGACCCCCCCCCCCTCTGTGGCCACAATCCATATGCTGTCAGGAGTGATCAGTTACAGTTACTATTTTCAAACGGTGGGAGTCATGGGAACCAGGTACACTGCGGGGTTGCCATAGTGTTCTAGTCTGTTGCTCTCCACCTTTTCTTTCTTTCATGCTAGACCATCGTGTATCCTTCTGGCCCATTGTATTATTATGAGGCGCAGGTGGGGAGGAAATCGCACCAAGTACCGAGAAGCCTAAGGAGCGGGGGTGTCTGTCTGCATCATCGCATCACGATAACCTACTCTGAGCTCTTCTGCCCTGGCCCTCTTTCACAAGTAAGCCCAAGTCAGGGTCCTTTCCAGCAACAGCACCACCACACGCTTACCAAGTATCTTATCATTCCCACGCAACAGCAATGAGGTGGCTACGATCACCTCACGATCCCAGCTTCTTTTAACTGTTTGCTTGTTAAGTTTTGTGTTTTCTCTCATCGTCAGAAATACTTTGGAAGAGGTCCCTGCTCACCAGTACAAATTTACGTGCATCCTCTTCCAAATCCCTCATTAATACATGTCTTCATCTGTTATACCCGCAAAGAACGAAAGCCGCTAGCTCAGGCTGCTGCTGTAGTGAGACCAGTGCTGCCAAACCGAACGGTAATATTACTTTGTTTTCTGCTCATGTGGCTGCTTTTCTGTCCTACATTTAAACTATAAACAGTCTGAAGGGGATCTTTTCTTTTTGTCTTGTACTTACAGTGCACCAAGGACATGAGCTGCTGATCATGCCATTACGGGCATCAACAACTACATAACAACAACAATGATGTAATAGAAGAAAAGAGAAGACGCTATGATTCCATTTCTATCTAAGGCTGGAACAATTTGTTAATGGAATTAGGAAGCTTCCTTTATGTAATTATCAGGGAGTACGTCAACCAAGCCTAACTCACAGCGTGTATCTTTCACTGTGATAATACGGTATTTTAGAACTACATGAAATACGCCATTTAGATAAGCTGAGCTGGAATTTGTGACCCTCAGTTTGCAACCAGCTCCGGAGGCCTATTGTGCATTTTCAAGTTGAGATAGGGAAGCAAAGGGCTCTGTTTATACAGCTTCATGTCTGAGTTCTTAAAAGTGAGGAGAGAGCTCAAGCAAAGAACATTTTCACACTATATTCCCCCAAAGCTGATTCAAGAGAACAAACCCAAAGATATTTAAAATACCCAAGTTTCTTCCTTTTTTGAATGAGAATGTAAAAGTTTATTCTTATTCTGTTCCATTAGTCTGTTTTCTAGAAACACCATACATTTTAAATTTATTAATTAAAAGAAAAACCACATCTGGTGAAACAATTACGTTTCAATATGTCTGCTTTTACGTATAGCTCATGTTTCACAGCACGAGAAGACGGTCCAAGGAAAGCGGCATAACAAGATTTTCCAAATCACGTCGAGCCTTGGACAAAGTTTGAAGGAAGACCAGGAATTAATCTGAACATGCCTGTTTCCGATCTCCTGCTTTATCCACAGTACCACTCATTTCCCTACAGCTAGAGCTAGAATTATACATGTTCTTTCATTAGAAAATAATAATGCTGCTTTCTTACTCGAGAAAGAAATTGTTTTCTGGGACAACTGAATATTTACAGAAAATACGTCCCTCCCTGGAAATTAAGCCCTAAAGTTACGTACAGTTAGAGCACATAAGTACTTATACGTAAACAAAACATACCTCACATGATGTTATAATTTTCGGCCTTGCTTGGTAGCCTGAGTAAATCTGAATCAATGACATGGCGCGAGGGGCCACACCTCAAGTGCCACATTTCTGAATCACAGCAGTCCCTAGCATAAATTCTGCCAAGTCTGAAGACATCTGAATTTGGTTTTATGGAAGTAAATCCAGATCCAGGTGTTCAAGTCTGGAGAAAGGCCCACATTCCCCTATAAACTGCCATTCCCTTTGCCACTCACCGGGTCCCACTCCGTCCTGTGTCACCCGCTGTCGTCAGCACATGAGTCACTTTATGTCCGGTCAGCGTACCCTCATTAGCGACCTTCTCACTGCAGCAATAATTACAACTTCAACAGTTCCGGGGTCCTGGAAAGATTTGAATGTTTGCTTCACTTTCTTGGGAGGAGCAGACCACGAGCTGCACGCGGTTGCAAACTTCAGGCAGGCTGCTCGGTCACTCTGTTACGTTTTCTCTGACACGCCAAGAATTTGCCCGTTTGAAAGACCTGGGTGGGCTTTAACCTGAGCATACAGCTCTCGGTGAGCTGCGCCGAGATCACGCGGTCAGATCTCGTCTGGTTCCATAGTAATCCCACTTCTTCAAAACAGCCAACCTGAGCAACAGCCTTTGAAATTATTCAGTTAGATACCAGCTGTTTTCACGTAGCTTCCAGAAACGCAGTCACAGTTTGTACCCAGCTTGGTGCTATTTTTGAGGCAGACAATGCGCAGAGATACCCTCATCTGCGAGCCTTGGACTAAGCTCAGGATGATAACGTAGCCTGGGTACATCTTGGATACGTCTTAAATCGGATTTCTTTTCATTCTACTGCCACGCATTAGGCACCGAGCCTTTTGCAGGGGAAGGAGATGAATGCTGAAACAGAAGAAAAAGGGGGTCTGGAAAGCAGGAAAGACATAGTGTTCTGGGTCCACTGGATGAGACTTTACATCTCTAACATAATATCAGCAAAACTCCTGCTGAAGAAGGTTAGGAAGACATCCACAAAGAAGCAAGCTCAGCGAAAGGAATGTAAACTGGAGACT
The DNA here is from genome assembly GCA_013398815.1 of Ibidorhyncha struthersii. Lineage (NCBI taxonomy): Eukaryota > Metazoa > Chordata > Aves > Charadriiformes > Charadriidae > Ibidorhyncha > Ibidorhyncha struthersii. The sequence continues at coordinate 22,348 of VZSZ01002601.1, forward strand.
GGGGCGGGGAGGGAGAAGCCCAGGAAGGAACCGAATGAATTACTGAGAGAGCAAAAAAGGAAAAACAAGAAAGTCCAATCAGTTCCATATGCATTTGGTGTAGCGTTTTGCTGGCCTAACAGTGCCAAACGGGACTCAAAGCCCACAGCTGATGCCAGGTCTGAGTTTCTACTTCTACCTAATTCCCGCCGTTTTGAAAGACCCATATGGGCTCCTCACAAGCGACCTGCTCCTATTTCTGCAAGCCCTCTTCCTCCTCTTCTTCCAGCAAGCTAATGCTGCCCACGGTAAGGACGGGACACACAGGGCCGCATGAAGAGACTGGTCAGCATGTGGCAGCTGTCAACAAATGGCATCGAGGCCAGGTTCTGGCCAGCTAACCTCCTCTGTCAAAAACCAATGAATGTCACCCCACCAGTAGCCACTGTTGTGTTGACCTTTGCTTCAAACAAGCTCACTTTAAAGGGAAGATGTAACAGGAACCATTGGAGCGTGGGGATACTCTTCTGCCATGCAGGAGGAGAATTAAACTTTGTCTGCAAGAACGTGGAGGAGCTAGTAAAGGGGGGAGACAGGGCGCCAGGAAAAAAGGCAAGGGCAGTGACCCAGAATAGTATAATCTAGCCAAAGATGTATTAGGAAATGTTGTTCAGGCATGCCGATGAATTACGCCTAAATCATATTCATGGGGATTTAATTCTGTTGGTGATCTACAGGCTGGTTACTACAAGTTCAGTAAATGTTACTACTGCTTGCCTTGAGACGCTTGTGTAGAATGCACGAAACAGAGCGGTCACTGACCGCATAATGACCGAGTCCTGAATAAGTCACCTTTTGTGCCACAGTATACCTGTCTTGGAAATAATCACGTTTATTTTCCTCGTGTTGGTGGCAAAATTCATAACTGACGTTTAGAGCTCCTCCCAGGACCCTGGAGAGGAGAGGCTGAAATGGTGGGAGGTGGATCATAATTTTTGAGCTCTGGCATATCAAGATCATCACAACATGTGGAGACCCAGAAGGTTACACTGCAATACCTCATTAGCGTCTTCGGAGCTTTTCAGAGACCTTTATGGAGTTGGCCTGGGTGAAAAATTAACCCTAGTATATACATTCAAATCTAGATCCAACATGGAGAATAAAGAGCCCTGGAGAAGGAGGTTTAGCCCTAACCCTCTACTTTTCCCCACTTTCTTGCGGAAGCAAATGTGGCAGAAGAGAGGCTGGCCAGCGCGAAGGCTCTGCACCCACATGGCTGCTTCTGTCTCATGTTAAGTGTATCACGACAGCTAAGGGGGAGGCTGGGGGGGCCTCTAGCCCAGTACTTTCCTTTCTGCTCAGTCACTTCCAGCTCGCTCTGCCGGCAGTGTAACAGGGGAGTAGGAAGCTTGCAAACGTGTTTAGCATCGCTGACTCCCGGGGAAGCCTACTTTGGTTTGGGAAAAGAAAGACAGTACAATGCGGTCTATGCATGCAGTCACATCACACACTGCTTCTCAAGAAAGGGAAGGAAATGAAACGATACGCAGGGGAGGCAGACCTGATTACTGAAAATTACATATACACTCTTGAGGTGAAGAGTCTTCATCTAATTTGCAGGTAAATTAATGATTTACAAAGAAGCATGGTTATTAAAAATAAATTTTAGCAACAGACATATGCAGCTTATTATGGCGATTTTTCATTTAAATCTTCTAGTTCAATTCTTTTCTCTGTCTGTGCACTATGAGATGAGCTGACGGAGAAATGGCAGTTATAAAAATGAGTGGCTTAGCAAAAGCTGAAGAAGAGACAAAATTGTCACAATATAAAAACGGACAAAATTACCTATACCAAAGTCAAAGTAGAAAACAGAAACTTCATTTTTTCACTGGGCTCAAAAGCGAATTCACTCAGCATTACCACAAGGTGTTGCGGAGGCCACAAGCAAGAAGGGGACGCCATGGAGGATAGAATGAATTAACAGAGCGGGACCCACTGGAGGCGGTGACCGTGTGTCGCTGTAGAAGTCTCTAAACTGCCGATTCCCAGAGGCCAGGCGAAGGCACAGCAGGGAAGGAGCAGCTTTGCTCTGCCTTGTTTGCTTGTGCGGGGCTGCAGCTTCCAGGAGCGGGGCCGGGACCTCTCACACCGGACGGGGCAGCAGGAGGAAATGACAGCTACAGCAATCTCAGGTCGCGCACTTCACGACGCTGTGGAAACGCACCTCTTCACAGGCACCCGCCACTCTGGCCCACGTCCAGGAGAGGATCCGGTGTTAGGCAAACCTACGGGCAGTCACCAGCCGCGATGCCTGAAATTTAGTGTTCTTTTAACACGGATCTTCATTAAAAAAAATCTTTGCAATAAATTGGCTAGCTTTCACATTCGCTAAAGGGCTACTACTTTTCCTTCCAAGAGAATTACAGTAGAAATACGGTTTATTAAACAAAAAAAAAAAAAAGAAAAAAAGAGCGCGTTTGGTGATATATCCTTGTGTGGCTTAGTTCTGGGTACTTCCTCTAGTGAGAGACTCGCCTTGCTCCGTCTTGCAGGCAGCAAGGAAGAGCAGAGTTTCCCGTTTACGTATATATGCACATATGTGATGTTGTGTGGATATATATATATTTTAGCCTGACTTCCACTTCACTCTCTGGAGGCAACAACTTGTGTCACCAAAGGGTCCCCAGAGAAACAATCCATTTGGCAACACTGGATTTTATTATAATTGAGAACAAAACCAACGTGTGCAGGAAACCATAAAACCCCTCAAGTTAACTGTAGCCAACGGCAAACAGGCCCGGAACAGCAGCGGCGAGCCGGGCTCCGGCAGGGCTGCAGTCCAAGCCTGTCACCTGCAAGTGGCTGCACTTCGATATTGTCACCTGCCCCATCACCACCCCGGCCTTTTTATTCCCTGATTTTGCCCACTGCTCAGTCCCAAGGGCAAATTTATCGATAACCACACCTCCTGGGCACAGGAAGATGCTCAAGCTGGGAGGGTTTGGGCACGCACCTCCATCAGGGTGCCCGTCCGCCTCTGCCACACACTGCCCAGGTGGGGATGCCCCTAGACCCCGGGGTGGCAAGTCCCAGGGATGCGCCGAGGCCATGGGCACATCTTTGTCACTGTCCTACACAACATCATTGTCTCTAAATTGGAGAGACATGGATTTGACGGATGGACCACTTGTTGCCTAAGAAATTGGCTGGATGGTTGCACTCAAAGCGTTGCTGTCAGCAGCTCAATGTCCAGGCAGAGACCAGTGAGGAGTGGCGTTCCTCACGGGTCGGTATTGGGACCAGTGCTGTTTAACATCTTTGTCAGCAACATGGACAGTGGGATGGAGTCACCCTCAGCAAGTTTGCCCCCAGCACCAAACCGCACGGTCCAGTAAACAGGCTGGAGGGAAGGGATGCCATCCAGAGGGACCTGGACAGGCTGGAGAGGTGGGCCGGTGCAAACCTGGTGAAGTTCAACAAGGCCGAGTGCAAGCGCACATGGGTCGGGGCAATCCCAAGAACAAATACAGGCTGGGCGGAGAACGGATTGGGAGCAGCCCTGAGGAGAAGGACTCGGGGGTGTTACTCAATGAGAAGCTCAACGTGCGCCAATAACGTGCTCACAGCCCAAAAGGCCGTATCCTGGGCTGCACCAAAAGAAGCGGGGCCAGCAGGTTGAGGGAGGTGATTCTGCCCCTCTGCTCTGCTCTGGTGAGGCCCCACCTGGAGCACTGCGGCCAGCTCTGGGGTCCCCGACATAAGAAGGACATGGATCTGTCGGAGCAAGTCCAGAGGAGGGCCACGAAGATGATCTGGAGCACCTCTCCTGTGAAGACAGGCTGAGAGAGTTGGGGTTGTTCAGCCTGGAGAAGAGGAGGCTCCGGGGAGACCTTATTGTGGCCTTCCAGTACCTAAATGGGGCCTACAGGAGAGATGGGGAGGGACCCTTTATCAGGGAGGGTAGCGATAGGATGAGAGGCAATGGTTTTACACTGGAAGAGGGCAGATTTAGATTAGATATTAGGAAGAAACTCTTTCCTGTGAGGGCGGTGAGACACAGGACCAGGTTGCCCCGAGCAGCTGTGGCTGCCCCATCCCTGGAGGTGTTCCAGGCCAGGCTGGACGGGGCTTGGAGCAACCTGGGCTGGGGGGAGGCGTCCCTGCCCAGGGCAGGGGGGTGGAATGAGATGATCTTCAAGGTCTCTTCCAACCCAACCCATCGATTCCGTGACCTGATTCGCAAAGCAAAGGCGCTGCATGCGAAGAGGCCAACCTGGAATGAGATGATCTTCAAGGTCTCTTCCAACCCAACCCATCGATTCCGTGACCTGATTCGCAAAGCAAAGGCGCTGCATGCGAAGAGGCCAACCTGGAATGAGATGATCTTCAAGGTCTCTTCCAACCCAACCCATCGATTCCGTGACCTGATTCGCAAAGCAAAGGCGCTGCATGCGAAGAGGCCAACCTGGAATGAGATGATCTTCAAGGTCTCTTCCAACCCAACCCATCGATTCCGTGACCTGATTCGCAAAGCAAAGGCGCTGCATGCGAAGAGGCCAACCTGGAATGAGATGATCTTCAAGGTCTCTTCCAACCCAACCCATCGATTCCGTGACCTGATTCGCAAAGCAAAGGCGCTGCATGCGAAGAGGCCAACCTGGAATGAGATGATCTTCAAGGTCTCTTCCAACCCAACCCATCGATTCCGTGACCTGATTCGCAAAGCAAAGGCGCTGCATGCGAAGAGGCCAACCTGGAATGAGATGATCTTCAAGGTCTCTTCCAACCCAACCCATCGATTCCGTGACCTGATTCGCAAAGCAAAGGCGCTGCATGCGAAGAGGCCAACCTGGAATGAGATGATCTTCAAGGTCTCTTCCAACCCAACCCATCGATTCCGTGACCTGATTCGCAAAGCAAAGGCGCTGCATGCGAAGAGGCCAACCTGGAATGAGATGATCTTCAAGGTCTCTTCCAACCCAACCCATCGATTCCGTGACCTGATTCGCAAAGCAAAGGCGCTGCATGCGAAGAGGCCAACCTGGAATGAGATGATCTTCAAGGTCNGGGGCTGCCGCCGGGACCGGGACCGGGACGGGGGCGGAGCGGGACGGGTGCTGCGGGCACCGAGGACAACGCGCCCGGAGGGGGCCGGGGGGGCGCAGCAATGATGACAAGAGCAGCCCAGTATTAGGGTTCAGTTCCAGCTGATTTTATTTCCTTCCCGAAGAAAAACAAACAGACAAACAAACAAACCAAAACAAAAAAAAAAAAAAAAAAANTGTGCTATGCTCTAAGTTAGCAGTACAAACCTACTATAAATAATTCAGCGAATGAAAAGCAGGAAACAAAATATTTGGTAACTTATCATACCCGCTGAGATTGAATTAACGCCACCTATCTGCTGAGAAGCCCTCCTTACATAAAAAAAAAAAAAAAAAAAAAAAAAAAAAAAAAAAAATCTACACAGCATATTGCACAGGATGGATGACCAAAAAAATAACAAAAACAAAAAAAGTTAAACCCTTAACGGAACCACCTCATTAGGCAGACGTCCTAGTGCCTGTCATGTTATATTAACATACATAAACACACAATCTTCTTTTTTGCTTATTATAATACAGACTTAAATGTACAAAGATGTTTTCACTTTCTTCATCTTAAACACAACAGCTATAA
>VZSZ01002603.1:2350-35986 GCA_013398815.1 Ibidorhyncha struthersii
TGCAGCCCAGGATACAGTTAGCCTTCTGGGCTGCGATCGCGCATTGCTGGCTCATGTTGAGCTTCTCATCAACCAACAGCCCCAAGTCCTTCTCCTCAGGGCTGCTCTCAATCTATTCTCTGCTAAGCCTGTATTTGTGCATGGGATTGCCCTAACCCAGATGTAGGTTTGCTGATGACACCAAACTGATTGGGAAGTGGACTCTTTGCAAGGGAGAGCCACCCTGCAGGAAGACCTGGATAGGCTCGAAGAGTGGGCTAACAAGAACCTTATGAAGTTCAACAAGGACAAGTGTAAGGTCTTGAACCTGGGAAAACATAATCCAGGAATGCAGCACAGACTGGGATCTACCTGGCTGGGGAGCAGCTCTGCGGAAAGGGACCTGGGGGTCCTGGTGGACAACAAGCTCAATATGAGTGAACAGTGTGATGTTGCGGCAAAGAAAGCCAACAGGATGCTGGGTTGCATCAACAAGGGCATCACCAGCAGAGATAAAGAAGTCATTATCCCACTCTACTCAGCGCTTGTTAGGCCACACTTGGAATACTGTGTTCAGTTTTGGTCCCTGCTATGCAAAAAAGATGTGGACAGGCTGGATAGGGTCCAGAGAAGGGCCACAAAGATGATCAAAGGACTGGGAAGCCAGCCATATGAGGAAAGGCTGAGAGAACTGGGTTTGTTCAGCCTCGAGAAAAGAAGGCTTAGAGGAGACCTTACCACCATGTTCCAGTGTTTAAAGGGTGGCTACAAAGAAGATGGAGACTCCCTTTTTACAAGGACTCATGTGGAAAAGACGAGGGTTAATGGGTACAAGTTACTCCTGGGGAGATTCTGATTGCACACAAGAGTAAAATTTTTCACAGTGAGAACAATCAGCCATTAGAATAATCTTCCCAGGGAAGTGGTGTATTCCCCATCTTTGGACACTTTTAAGATTCAGCTGGACAGGGTGCTGAGTCATCTTGTCTAGACCGTGCTTTTGCCAAGAAAGGTTGGACCAGATGATCCTTGAGATCCCTTCTAACTTGGGAACCTTTGAACCTACAGCACAATTTGCTACCTACACATCCTGCCCGTCCAGACTGGAGCTCTTGTAGCTGTATTTCCCAGTCTGATTGAAGCACATTGCAGCTGCTGCATAGAGCTCTGCTCAGGTTCTCTCAGGGAAGTTTCCAAATGTTGCTTTAATTCCTTTGAAAAATGCCTGTCTCCTACCCCAGGTGATGACTGAAATCCTGACTGAAATCCTCTGGCTTGATGGGAAGTTTTGGTGCCTGGTATATGATCCCTTTGTTTTAGCAGGAAAATCAGCTCATTTTCTTTTGAAAACAGCCTGCCAATCCTGGCACGTATTTTGACTTGAGGAGTTAAACACACGTTATAGGAATTTTCTATTTCTGAAATGCAGTCATTATCAATAAAGAGCATAAATTCCTATCTTCTGAAAATACTTGCATTGCTCACTGTTTTAGCCAGCTTTGATTCAAAATACTTCCTGATGCTTCCTTGTTGCCTCTTCTCTCAGCTTCTTTGGCTGTCTGACTCCTTCGCTGAGGCTAAGAAATGTTCAGACACAACAGGCAGTGCCCCATACCTATAGCTGTCTTTTATCTTTCATTTGGGTTGCTGATGTGCCTGCCTGGCACATCAGATTACACTCAAACACAGATTACATGCAGATTACACTCAAACATACCTTGTCAGTGTAGGTCTTCCTCTCCCCTTAGCATCTGGATGCACGTATTGTTTGTGAAGGTCCAGTAAGGCAATCTTTTTGACAACTCTACATTTTCCCCCAAAAAATCTAAAACATCTTTGATGGTTACTACTCCTTCCCATGCCTGCATTTGAAAATGACACAAACTGCCAGATGTATTGCTGCAGCTGAACTTTGCTTGTGCAAGACCAGACAATGAGGAAGAAAGTGGGTATAAATTACGCTTGTGTTTCTTTGGTCCTAGAATGAGCTTCCAACAGTGCAGAGGCAGTACCAGCAGCTACAAGTCCCTGAGAGGTTGCGGCAGGCAAGCTACGAGACCACATATGGTGCGAGAATCCATACTATCTAGAGGTATTGCAGGTTGCATCTGCTTTCCAGCTACGTTGCATGGCCAGAACAGTGGAGATGAGCTGAACTGACTCCAGGATCGAACACAAAACTCTGTTCATCATTCCCAAACGTTTAACATAATGGGGAAAATTTATCCTACCTATCCTGTCTGAAGTAAGTGGAGTATAACAAGGAACTAACGCTACTAAGCAAAAATAGACTTTTTTTTTTAAAAAAAATACCTATTATTCCGTGATATGGTCTCTGATTAGCACCATTCAGAGGTAGTGGACATATGCATCATTATTAAGAAAATGTAAACAAGACAATTTGAACATTGCTTTGCAGAGATAGTTCCATTCCCTGAAAAAAAAATCAGTGTGTAGCTGTGCACTTAACTGTCATGTCCAGTTACTGAGACTGAACTACATGCATCTGGACGGAGTTTCTTGATGGTTGGTTGTGTTTTTTTTTTAATTGTGTTTTGACATTCAGACCTAATCTCTAATCATATATATATTTGGCTTCAAGAGCTAAGATTTCTGTAATCAAGTTAAGTGCTTTTCTCAATATCCACAGTTCTGCAGAGCGTTACCGTCTGCAACAGTTTTCCATTGCTCTTTCCATGTGGTATTTCTGAAAAAGGCTTTGATTTTGCCTTTGAAATAAACCTCCTAATCAATGCGGTGTTCAGAGAGCACTGTTCAGCAGCCACTTCAGTTCAGAATATAAAAGATGATAAAACAAATTTAGGTTTAGCCCCTTATTGAAGATAAACATGAAGTTAGTTGCTAACCAGTAGAAAAACGAGCAAAAATCAGAAACCTTCCACAATTGACAACTGAAGAGACACATCCCAAAATATTAATCTTTAATTGATGCATTGTTCATTCTTGCAGGGTTTTCTTTAAAGGGATTATCCTGGGAATGCCACCAATAGCATTAAACAATACTTATTTGTGTTATATCTGGTTTAGCCCTTTATATATTTATTATACCTGAAATGTATTTTCTTAGAGACCTTATAACAGCATTTCTGCATTATCATTTCATTTTGTTCTCCTCTTTCCTGGATATATTAGCCAGGAAAAGGAATTCCCAGTCTGTAACAGACAGATTAATTCACACATTTTTCTTTGTCCACATAGAAAAATGCAATTTCTGGATCATTGAGGCATATGCATTATGAACAAGACACTCCAAAACTTAACTATCCAGGTGGGGATATACTTACAGAAATCTTTTATGTCAAAGTCAGGATTTCACAACGCAACACGTTAATGCAAAATCCAGTAGCACCTGAAAGATTAAGGTAGCTGCTGCTATCACTTGCACATACAGCAAGTGTATTTCAAAATAAAAAGTGTATTTTTTATTTTTCTTTTGGATTTTTTTTTGTTGGGTGTTTCTTTTAGTTTTTTGGGTAATTCTTTTTGTTTTACAAGACTAGTTGCCATATAACAAGTTATACGTGATGTGACTGCTCTCCCCTCTTGTGCAAGTTCACAGTCATGTTTTCAGGCTATAGTACTCAACACTGTTTTCTGGTATACATATTCCCATAGTTTCATTAAAGATAGATACAATGCATAATGCCTGTCTCTGGGAAAAGCAATGTTTCAAATAGGCAAACTTTTATCTTAAAACAGAAGTGGAGAGGCTATGGTAGGTATAACCACCTAAGTATGAACTTTAGGTCGCAATTTCTAAACACTCACCTACTGTAAATAAACATTAAAAATACTCTTAGCAATAGGGTTTTATTTATATGTGCATGTATGTCCACCTTATCCCATATTTATGTTTGACAACTATTTGAGAATTCAAAGGTGCAGCCCTCAGTAATTGTATTATTTAAAAAAGGAAAGGAAGCATATCTACTGAGAAAAGAGATTCTCAAATATCAATTTCCAATTTTAAATTTAATTTAAATAGGAAAATATTAAAAATGTGCACATCTAAAATTTTCCATGTTCTGTATATACATCTGAGTGTACATATAGATAGAAATACTTGCACTTCCACAGATGTTATGCCAACTAAATGTTGCTGACATCACATCAAGGACACGTCTGATTTACATCAGTGCAAGTGAAAAGAGAATCAGGCCAAAACATCCCCAGGTAAAGTAAAACCTGGTTGTACCTGCTCATCTGAACCTGATGAAGATATACACACCACCGTCTAAAATCCACTGAATAAAAACCATAGCTCACCACAAAGTTTTCAACCAGTAGCATACTGAACCAAGCTCCCTCTGCCCTTTTAATAAATAAAATAGTTGAGAAAATACCCTAAAAATATGGAGAAAACTTAAACATTGTGTACATTACATACAGTATAATACATGACGGTTTAGTATTTGACCTAAACCATTTTCCTGACTAGTCAAAGGACACCTGATAAATGAATGGTAAAAAAAACCCCCAGTATTTTAGAAATAAAGCATGTATTTCTGATATAAATGAGAACCTGTGTGTATTATATGGTATATACACAGAGTACACACATAAAAACAAACTTATCTTTTCTGGTTTTGAATAGCAGTCTCTAAGTGGAGAAAATTGTGTTATACAAATTTAATAAGCAGCTAGACTTCATGTTTAACATTCAAATTAATTTGGGGAGCAAACAAAGGTCAGTGCATCTTTCGACTTTGAAGTCTGACACTCATTCATATGTTTTAAAAAAGCCCTCTTCAACATTACAAGCAATTTATGGCAAAAATGTACTTTGATGCAAGACACATGACACTTGGCTTACCTTTCAAAGAATTTGGGTTTTTTTTAAAATAACTCTGTTATATAAAGAAATGCATGTTTGTTAAAAGTCTGTTAAAATTACATCAAAACAACTTTAAAACTTGCTCACTGAGGATAATTGAATTAAATTTCCTGTTTTAAAACAGGAAACAGTTACCAGTTCAGAATATTGCCTGGTGTAGTTTCAATAAAGATGTGATATGAAGACCCATAAAAGAGTAAACGTCTCCATTTCAATTTGTTATGACAACAAAGCTTCTAGAAACAGCTTTCTTGGCTGGACAAGTTCAGTGTATGGGTAATCCCTTGCAATAGCTCTATTCCCTTAACGCAATCTGTAATAAACAATGCTCCCCATAAGCCGTTATTCAGAAACCCTGAAATTCATGTGACATTCTGAAAAGGTTTCCTGCAGAACAGGTTAACAGTTAATTGAACATAGATAGATGATATATGTATCATGGCCAGAAAACAAACAACTGGCTATTTTTGTTATCTGTGCATGTCAAATTTTACATTTAAAATTCTTAGGGTTTTTTTGCCTTTTTTTTTCCTGGGGGACTCATCTGCCATCATTGGTTGGCTTCAAAATATAGGTAAGTGGAAAATAGTTTCTCACTGTAATTACATGTAATTCATATGAAAAAGTAAACCTTACATTGGACAATAGTGTAGAACACCAGAGTAAGCTCCATAAAGAAATACGGTATCTTCCAGTGTGTGTGTTTGTATAAATATATAAACAAAAACCCCAACCAACTAACCAAAAAAACCCAAAAGGAAGAACTTTATACAAGCAGTTACAGTAACTTTGTTTCAATTAAAGACGCAACTCTCTCTCACTCCTGGCAAGAATAAATTGGTAATGGCACTGCTGCTCCACAGTGGAAAGTATCCTGAGAAATTATTAAGTACAACAAAATACAGGGCTCTCATCGCTAAGTTCTTGCACAAAACACAGCAATCAAATATTTTAAATAAATAAACCAGCAGATAAACTGTATTGTATCTATCACAAAAAGGAAATGTGACCTGGGACACTGCTAATTATTCCATCACTGATAATTAGAAAAGGATTGTATTCAGTTACTGTTAATATCTTTCAAGTTATCTATGGCCAATAATGTACAAGGAGGTAATTTGTAATTCAAGTTTGTTGTTTTTTTCTTCAACTAGCTACAAGCTGAGTTCTAAATTTTACATTGAAATATGACTCAAATTTAAAACAAGCCTTCTCAGAGGAGCATTTTCTAATTTTGTGCAACTTTGATGCAGAGCCCAACACAGTCCTATGAAGAGAGACAGTGCATCTTTAAACTGATTGACACTGAAATCCCCTTTTCTTTAGCTGCATTCTATTAGCTTGGCCAAGTTATCACGTAACTCTGTTAGTTCAAGTATTTTTCCATCAAGAATTTCTAAAAGTGTCTTCAAGTTATTACGAAAAGCTTCTTGCTCATTCTGACTTTTCTCCACACGTTGCTCTAGATCAGACAGCTGGCCTTCCAGGTCTTTGTTTCGAATTTCAACTTCCTTCAGAGAAAACACATAACATGTTAATGTGTTGTCTGCAAACAGAAAGCAGTTTAACCTCCTGCTGGTATTCGTGTGCTATTTTTGTCAACTGGTTTATGAAACAATTTGTGATTGTGACTCTTTACAGTTTCCACTAAGCCAAAACCAGAACCCAAATTGTTATTAGGGTTGCATATGTACTACCATTTCTTCCATTTTTTTCAGTAATTCATCTGAATGACAGAAATTTTTGGACAGGGATAAAATTTAGTCAGTGAACAATGGATGTGATGTTCAGGTAAGTTATTGCTTCTAGCATTCAGAAATATGCCACCTACTGAAAACAGCTTCTCAAAGATTTACTTAAGTTCAAGTATTCCCTTATTTAGACTACATGAATTGCTCAAGTACACAGTCCCCTTTAAATGGTCTCACCCAGAATATTGCTTTATGGATGGAGGAGTACTACCTTACTCCTGTCCCGTATTACAGGCCTTTTCACCCTGAAAATTGACAGAAACGTAAACTAGCAATACTGATGTCAAGGCAAAATCGATTTTAATGAATTTAAACCATCAAGTTCAAGCTGAATGTCTTGTCTTGTTGCACTGTGCCCCAGAGCTCCCACCTGCAAGCTCTGCAGTAGTGCAGCTGTGGGAGCAGGTAAAGCGTGCGAGCCACCAGTGCTGTACAGACAAGCTGTTCCCATACAGCAGGTGGAAAGACAAAGCAGCAGCATGTTACACATAGCTGAGGGGATCTGACCCTGAGCAAGCTCAACTCTTGTTCACAAGGAAGAGAAGCCCCCTTGCACCAGCCAGCAGGAGGGGAGTGCTGCCTGCTGGGACCCCTCACAGCTGTGGCTTTTTTAAACACCACTTACCTTTACAGTGGCTTTGTGTCACAAAGCTTTAATGGGCCTGCTCTGAGTTTTTCAACAACTAGTTTCACACAGCCATAGGGTGGGTGATTTGGCAGCAGTCATTCCTTACAACATGACCTTTCTTTCTGCCCTCCCGCTCTCCCACTGTTTTTGTTACTATTCTTCTGTCTCCCTCAAAGCTAACAAATACATTCATGTTTACATTGGAGAGATCTCAGCTAAACATAAGAAACAACCTGAGCCATACAGAATATGTATTTGGGCAGTCAAGAGTAATGGGTATAAAATGGCTGTGGCCTTTCCATCTGTGAGGGGTATGATGGCAGCATTGATTGGCCACTACACCCCTGGCCAGAGTAGGAGATGATGTGGCCAGAGCTCAGTGTCAGCTCCCAGCCTCTGCAGGAGGGAGAGCTCTGGGACCCCCAGCAGCAGTGCAGGTGGAGAAGGCAGAGCCTTGGGGACAGGATCTCCTCATAGCTGTGGTTACTTGTTCAGCCAAGGGTTATATCCAAGCTGAACTGGAATACCTCCCTTACTTCTTGTTTGTAAATGAGCAAGTTAGTTAAAAATTACAGAGTTTTGGCCGCTAGTCTTGAACAGCAGAGCCGAGAGCAGGAATTACCCCTTGCTGCCAGGACCAAGAGAAGAATTAGTTTAATCTGTTTAACACTGAATAATATAGTTGCCAAAGCATTAAAAGAAGTTAACTGAAAATAGTATTTGTAGAAATAATATAAATTAAAATACATAAATGCTTATGTAAGGATTTACCCCACTGTTGCTATAAATGAACAAGCTAACTGATTATAACCCAAGTCCATACACTCTGTAGACTCTCCTTCATTGACTCTACTCCTCCCCTCCAAACAGTACTGACAAGTACTACCCAGTGTAATGACTGCATAGGTTCAAGACCCTCTGAGGCTGAGTGACTTCAGTACAGGAAGACAAGGGAAATTCAGGGTCCTCTCAGCAGTCCAGGAATGATACAGTCCTTTCTTTAGCTCACACAAACCCGACTGCTGTTTTTCCACGTTTGCTCATGCTTCCTGCTTCTCCTGTCACTGCTCCTCTTCTACTTGCCAAATATGTGTGCTCTGGGAAGTCTCCTTGCCACTGCTATTACCTGAGATAATTAATTTTTTTAAGTAGGCAAGCTTGTAAGTAGGGATCGCTTTGGAACAAATCCATGGATATGTATATGGTTTTATTTAATGAAATCTGGGCCTGAAGAGCAGCCCATTGGCCTGTATCTAGCACTGAACATCATCTTTCAGGCCCTCCTCAGATGCTCTTAAACTGAGGAATTGTTCTGCTGTGAGCTGTTAGGTGGGAGCGCCCAGGTGAAACCAAAAGCTTTATGTTAGATGTAGGAAATTCTATCCATATTCAGCAAAAGGTGTTTCCCTTTGACTCTCTGTTGCTAGTTCTTGCCCTGAATCTCTTTAAACCAGGAGTTCCCTTCTTTTGTTTTAACTTCCAGCTTGTTTACTTTATTTATAGTCCATTCTTGATATCTCTTTCCTAATCCATACACATTTAGCTTCCCCAAACACTTCATCAGACATACTTTCTCCCATACTTCCTTCTGTTTTATTTTCCCTAAACTGTGCTTAACATATTTAATGACTTATGGGAAGTAGAACTAACTGAAATATGCCATGAGCTGTTGCCTTTAATTTCTGGAAAACACTTCTTCCCAAATTTTACATTTGATCCTTACACATATTTACCTTAGATTAGCATTACTGATTTTTGCAATAGTATTGCATTACAAGTTCATGTCCAGCTCGTGCAGTTTCCTATTACAAGTCAGTGTACCTCAAAAATGTTACTTCTTGATGGGAAGAAATGGAGATGTGTCCATGTGATATAATCTATTCCCCTCGTTGTGTCATTTAACTTTATTTGCAATTAATCTCATCTAATAATAAACTAACTCTTCTGATACATTCAGGACCTTTACAAGGATTATTTTACACTGTTTTTTCAAGCTTTTCTTACAGCAGGGAGAATAATTTGTCATACATTGTTTTGTTTTAGAAAAGAAATAAATTATTAACAAGTTATGTTTGTTGTTTGCACTGTAATAATCTTTTATGGAATTCAGTACATGGATCCAAACAAAATATTCAGAACATAACAACAGTTATATTTAGGAATCAGCCACAGTAATAAAGTTATTCTGACTTACTGCAAGAGTCACACTGATCATGACTCATTGATAGGTCTTCTCTACATTGCTAATGAAATTATTAAGTAACAAGGGCCCTGATACTTACCCTTCACAGTGATAAACATACTGCTCTTCACTAGATTTGCCAATGATGAATTTCTAATTCATTCCCTGATATGAGTGTGTCAGAAATGTAATGCACCTTGAAATAATAATTTCTTTGCATATAGATTTTCATACAGGCTATATCCCAAAATATTTTAGACTTACATAATCCATTTGCAAACACAAGAGGGAAAAAATAAAGCAGAAGAAAAAAGAGCGAGAAGAACGGATACAGACCCTAGAGACAATCACCCTGAAAACAGATGATGAGTCAACTAAGTGAACCAATGTGAGATAGTGTCATGGTTTGGGCTGGACTGGCCACTGAGGTGAACAACAGATGCCCTCCCCCAACTCCCTCTCCAAGGAGAGGAGGGAGAGAGAGAGAGAGACTTATGAGTTTCGAAGGAACTAAACTACTTTAATGAAAAATTAATAAAATAATAAAAAGATAATAATGAAATATATACAAAACCAGTATCAAGCTCCCAGAATGACGATCACATCACTGGCAGGCATGGGGAAGTCCCAGACTGGACTCAGATATGGACGGGAACCGGATTAGGGATCTGGATTCAAGAATGCACGGATTGGGATCAAAGGCAGACGAACAGACAGAGTCCTCCTCAGATGCCGGCCATTGAAGAAAAGAGAGCTGACCCTTTGATCCCTCAGCTTTTATACTGAGCATGAGGCAGATGGGATGGAATACCCTGTGGGTCAGTTTTGGGTCACCTGTCCTGTCCGCTCCTCCCCACAGGTGAGACCCCTCTATGCTTTTCCGCTTCCAGCCCTCCAAAGGGGCAAATAACAAAGTTAGCTGACCTTAGTTGTTATAGCAATAACTATAAGCAAGAGCCTCTCTGCATACCATTCCTTGGCATAAATTACAAATAATTAGGGCTTATCACTTTGAGAACGAATAGTGCCTTGACAATATGCTGATAATTTCAGAGAGTTTCAGCAAGTTCAGTTAGTTAGAAAAGGCTTAACTGCAAAGTAAAATTACTCAACAGGAAATGTGCTGTCCTGTGCAACCTGTTGTAGGTGACCCTGCTCTGGCGGGGGGGTTGGACTAGATGATCTCCAGAGGTCCTTCCAACCCTGACTATTCTGTGATTCTGTGATTCTGTGTGTCCTGTTTTACCTCAAACCAGGGCAGATGGTTAGTCTGGAGCTACAGAAGAAAACACAATTTCACTGATGTCACAGATGTAGGGTGAAGTGGCTCAGAGAAAGCCAGTATGATCAAAGCAGGAAGAGTATAGCAAAGCAGATTCAAGATCTTTTAGACAGGCTGCATTAGGTCAGTAATAAGCTTTAAGCTGAAGAAAGACAACTTTCAACTTGGATCCTAAGACAGCTTTAAATTTATTTGAACAGAATCATATAGAACCATTTTCAGAAACTGATTGCCTACAGCATGACATATGGAAATATATACATAATATATCTATTTGGTTACTAAAGATATAAATATACCAAAAGGAAGCTAATGACTTAATAAAGTATAGTTTTTAATAAAAACATAGCATTTTCTAATTCTAAAACATCTTTCATCTCTTACTAGTCTCTCATAATTCTAAAGATAGCTAGTTCTTGGCTCATTATTACTTTTCATGTGATCTTACACTGAAATTATTGCATATGCTACTGCTAGAACAATTTACAACTTTCATTATAATCTTCCTTTTGAGTCTCTCAAATAAGTTCCTTTTCAGCTGAAAACTCTCATGCTTAGTGTCAAGCCAGCAACAATTTTTGGAATAGGGGAATAGGCAAGCTCAGGTGTATTCAAAACAGTCTTTAAAGAAACACTGTAATAACATACTTTTTCCAAATAACTTGACTCAAGAATGGGGGAAAATTAATAAACTCATTTTGTTCTTGTGTTTTATTCTGTAATTAAAATGAGATTCAAGGAAGTTCCAATTCATGTAATGCATTTCAAAGAATATCTGCTTAACGATTTTTAAGCTGTGGATAGTCTGACAGGGCTTGTTTTCAGCGTGATTTAGGTCAAGCTGCAGAACAGTGAGGGTCACCTTTCAGCACTTTGGATTTGGAGCTATTTAATACCTGAGTTTCCGGTCCTATCAAAACTCTGAAGTTTTAATTCAGAGTTAAAACCCAGCTAAGCTTTGGGTCAGCCTCATTCAGAAGACAGGTTTCGCAAGGGAGGTGTGTTTGTGCTGGCTGGTCAGCCCAGTGGCAGAAGGACAGGAGCTCAGACACAGCAAGTGAGCGTACACTGAAGGCATACTGCTTTCAGTAGGCTGAGGTATCTGGCTTTCTGCACAGTAAAGAAACAACTCAGAAAAAACAATAAAAACACAATGATTCTAATTTCAAGAAAATGTCAGAGTGTTTTTGAAGTCTGTACTACACAAGAACGCTTTAACCTTTACTTTCTCAAAGCACGTTTAAAAGCTGAATACAAACTCATCCCAACATGATGATACGCAGCCTGACAGTTCAGTGGCTTGTCAGAACACAAGACCTATAGGAAGACACTGCAGTGAAAATGAGACCAGCCTAGAACATGTATCAATGAAGCTCATCTACTAGCCTGAGCATATTCTGTGGACTTGTAAATGAAATTTGGGTCTGTTCCCTCAGGAAAAAATAGCAACTTACAGCAGGTGGAAATTTTGATACAAATTCCCAAGAAGCATCCCAACCCGCCACTTCACAACACAATGTAACTTACATATTTATCTGGCACCTTCAGTGAATATAGCACAAGGTGCTGATGTGAACTGCTCACTTGATCATTTTTCCCTTCTGTCTAAATTAAGATGATGTTCTATATCTCACCTGTAACTTCTGGGTCAGAGTATCCCTCTGTGCCTGGAGCTCTCTGGAACTGTTGATTTCTTGTTTCAGTCTTTCTATTTCCTAAGGGAGAAGAAACAACCTCACTAGCAACACATTACCTGGCTTAGCCTCAGTGCAGGTAAGCTGGCTGCTCTTCTGCTAAGCAAGCCATTGCAATGATATCAAAACTAGCAGTTAGCTACTGCCCATCATAGCACATGAAGTTTAAGCCCTGCTTCAAATATTCCTGAATCGCAGTCCCAAAACAGCAATTCTATTGTTAATAAACAACAATACAGATAAGTATTTTCTTTTCTATAAAAGTCCAAGTCTTTTTCTCCCACACAAGGGATCTGAAGTAATGTTTTCCTAGAAAATTGTCCTTGTAATTAGAGAAACAATTTCACTTTAAATTCTATTATAATCTATCCTCCATTGTTTCAGGTGAAAAACCCAATTTTCATCTGTGAGCTGCTTATTATGTCACTAGTAGCATGGTTAACATAAAAAAAAGTTGCCTGCTTTGACCACTGATTTCTGTAAAATCAGAATCTAAAAGAAATGGTATCTTTAATTTAGAAAGAAGAAAGTAATAAGGTATAAAAATAACAAATATAGATAAAATAATGAATGGAAGAGAAACCTTTTCTTAGCTTACTTTCAGGAGACAAGACTAGAAACAGTTAATGAAACTAAAAGGTATCAGTCTTAAAACTAATAAATACGTTTCCCCAGAAAGGCATAGTCACCTCCCAGAACTCCTTTCAGAAAGATCTTTTTGCATCCAACAGCTCAGCATAATTCAAAAGCGCATGGGCACCAAAATGGGTGCTAATACGTAGCCTGAAAAACATATTGGCCTGAAAAAGACATTGATCTATTACTTGCTCCAAACCCTAATCTCCAGAAAAAGGAAAGTGTGCTTACAACTGCTTCCCTTCTTAGTGAATTTGGACTGTATCAGTGTGATGATTGCTCTGTAGAAACTACATATGCCTCAATGCAGACTTACTTTTGCAGAGAGATGCTCGGTAAAAGTAAACAGGAAAAAATGATGCTTTGTTTTGTTGTTCAGATACCTAGCTCTATATTGGACCGATGTAATTATATACATGGAAAAATATTAATCATTTCAAAGAAGCTGAAAAATGGATTTTACACTGTAACATCTATAGGAAATAATACAGTATTTACTAGCCATCACAAGTTTAATATTGAAAGCCTTTAGAAATGATGTAACAGAAAAGCCAAGAATAATGTTAGCAAATACCTCTTCTTTTTTCTTCAGCATAGATTCTAACTCCTGTATTGTCTGGTTTATTTCTGTTTTATGTGTGTGGACTGCATTGGCTTGACTGCTCACACACTCTAGCTCAGTCACCTGTTGAAATAAGTAGAAGCAACATACAGAATTAATTGCAACAAATTCAAGGTATTATAACTTCTTTGCATAAATACCTGCATTTGAAATATACCCTTAGTTCTGGGTGACTTATGTTGATTAAAATGGTGAAGGTGTTCTTATGAAGTTAGCATAAAATTCCTTTAAAAATTGTTTTGCATAAAATTCCTTTAAAAATTGTTTTACATAAAATGGTTGCTGTGACTTCTAATGTTTACTGTAATATATTGGAAACAATAAATTTAGTATGTTGCAGGCTGAAAAAACATTAATTAAAACTTATACTTACTAATTATTGAAAATTTTATGAAAGAAGCTGAATTGCCATTTCAGAAACAGTGATGTCTAGATGATTAAACACAGATCTAAGTAACCTCTCCATCTGACACTTTCTAACATTGCACTATCTTAATCAACTAAGCCACAATGCTCATCTACTTCCTAGCAAGCCAATGAACATTTCACAGTCTCAATTTCTGACTCAGCATCAACAATGTAATAGCAGAGACTCAGCCACCAATGTACAACTGCCAACTTCTTACTTCCTCTACTTTCAGATCTCATCTCTCAGTCAAAAAGCCAACAGCTAATGGCACAATTTTGATTTGTACAGTTCCTTTTTATTAGCAGGCAGCAAACACATGCCTGCATGGATGTCTGCACTAAAACCTTTTTCTTTAGTAACAAACTTTAAAAATACAATAACTCCTTTTTTTTTTTTCAGAAGATATGTGCCTGTCAATCAGTAGATAATCTTCAACAGAGCTGCATTATCTACCTATAGTAACTAACAAATCTGGCCCCAAAACTCCTTTGAACAAAGTATTTTTCTGTGCTACCCAATTCTGCAATGAAAACCTTAAGGTCTCAATTTACCTTTCTCAGAGAAGTAGCCCCTAGACAGAGGGAATGTATTCTCCAGGACAATTTTATTACCTAGATAAAAGAACATCTTGAGGAATCAAGGTTGGTGCTCTCTAGCACCGATGTAGTCTAGCTAGTGAAGCCAGTAATTTCACACTCTGAACTGTTTGTAGGCTCAAAAGGTAGATTACTGAGTGCAGGGAGAAGTCAAAGGAAAGCCAAGATGAAATACAAGAAAATTAAAACAAAATGCCTATCAGCTTCTCCTTTCTGAGACACAGCATGAACTTCCCTCTGTAACAGCTATGACAACTCTAGTTTCTTCTACTGCAAAACTATGATTAGACATTTTTGTACATCAGTCATAAATGGAGAGAAACTGAGATTACAGAAAATTCTTGAGAGGGGTAAGGGGAATGAGGGATGAGGAGATAGCTTGGTAACACAACACTCCACCCGTGTCCCCCAAGAACTATCTTATTGGCTGGAATTGTCCCAAAAGAAATATCAGTGTTCATGGCAAAAAAGTAATAGCAGTTTGCTTGGTTTTATATGCCACTGATTATTACAACTGAAGTCTTGGATAATTTTCTCAATTTACTTCAAATACACAAAAATATATCCATTTAGATGATTTGTGACTGCTACCAGTTGCGACTATTACAGTATTCGCCACTATAATTACACAAAAACCAAACAAGCAGAATTGCAACACACTGACTGGGATAAACCTACATCTAAACAGTGTCTGAACTAACATCTAAATACGGCAAGAATCACAGAGGCACAGAATAACCAAAACCCCTTCACCATCTAGCCAGAGTTGCCACAGTTGTATGTAGGTTTCTGTATTTCTCCCACTGTAGCTTTATGCAGAGCTCTAGTTCATTCCTAAGTTTCTCTGGAACAATCAAATTCACCCACCTCGTCCACCTTCACCCCTTCTGAAGTTCAATTTCTTAAACATTTCCATGCTTTTCTGCTGAACTGAGTCTTGAATTGGAGGTGAAAGCCTCTGTGAACCCAGGGCTTATGGAACCCAGGGTCAGACCCTCTCCTACCTGTTGGTAAAGACCAGAATGTTGCATGGTAACCTCCAAGAAGGTCAGTCTCTTTTAAAGCTGTTGCACTTGGCAATACCTGCTAGCTTTTACCAAGTACTGGCACAGTGAATACTCATTTACGCAAAGTGGAAGAGCCTCAACAGGAGAGACAGAAGAAAACCCTGAACCACCTTTGTCCTAGCACCTAGTGCCTTAGAAGCAGGTGCAAAGGTGTCCCATCCTGTGACTAAGGAATGTCTTGGACCCCACTGCTCTCCACATGGTTTCCTCTGGGCTGGTACACATGGTGAGGATGCACATGTTGGTGCGAGCCTGGAGTCCAAGGACTGAACTGCAGTGGATGAAATGTTACAACTCCCAGCTGCATGTATTGTCGCTGGCTGAAAACACCTCCCACTACAGCCCTGCCAGTTTTGTGTGGCTCACATGAACACTCCCCAGTGCGCTCTGGTCCATACTAACTCAAGACACCTATTGCAATTGCTTAAACAAACACAGCTAATTTCGCTTGAGCATAGTAGGAAATGCTCTCACAAACCTTGCCAGCAGAGGCAACCACTGTCAGAAGGGCAATTAATTATCCACACTAAAGGGGCTGTGATGTCTTACTCTGGTCCAGCTTTTCTCTGGGCAAATGTCCATCTCTTACTGCTTATGCAAGAAAATAATGTTCAACTGTTATTTTCACTGTTCGTTGAAAAATCAGTAACTTGGAAAAGAAGAATAAATTCAATTAAAAAACTGGGTTTACTTTTTTAGTTTTTACTTTTAATCACAATCTGTCGTAGTTTGGGCTGGACTGGCCACTGAAACAAACAACAGATGCTCTCCCCCACCTCTCTCCCCACCACAAAATTAAATGCCCATTCCTACAGAGATCTGAAAAGATGTCAAATATCTTCATGCTGTTCTCTTCTTGAATGTACTTCTAAAAAAGAAAATCATACTGTGACCCTTTCAAAAAATCTGTAGAGTAAGATGAGCTGGAAAATGATGCGATATAAAGAATATGCAATTGAAAACAGAAGCAACAAAAGATAAACCTTGAGGCAAAAATCTGGATAGCATTTATTTGCTCAATTTCCTTGTTTCAAATTGAATTTATTTTTCTGATGACCAGTGATCCAAAAGTAATTAAAAATAACTGTTTATGCATTATGCACAGGAGGGGGCATAAAAGGAAGCTAAAGTACTTTAGTCTGACCCTCCCACATGCTCTTTTCAGGGACATCTCATGTTTAAGAGCAAGGCTCAATCAGTCATTCAAGCCTTTGCACAGCAACACTAAGCAATGTACCTGTGATTAAGCCTTTTTTCCAGTACAGAATTCAGAATGAAAAAACAGTCTTTGAACAGTAACTGATAAAACAAGGTTCTTCTGTTGTGCTATTGTAAGACTGCATTGACTTGCATATCTGAAAAACATCAATACTGTGGCTTCATATTTGAGAGTAAAAAAGAAAAAAATATTGTTCTTAGCCTCTGCTTATTTATTTTGCATTTATCATCCAGGTAAGAATTGCACATAGGGAAAAAAAATCTGAAATGGCTTTTTAGTGGCTATTTAATGAGCTAACCGTTCCAGTATATGGCCATTATTATACTTAACTGAATACTTCAGTGTGAAATACATCAGCTGAAATAAGTCAGCAAGGCAACTTGTTCTGGCAGAGCCTAGAACTTCTCAGCAGAGGCCATTCGAGAGTTTTCTGGAATTTTGATCTAGGGTCAACAGCCTATAAATAGAGGAAACCCGCCTGGACGCTGTCCTGTGCAACCTGTTGTAGGTGACCCTGCTCTGGCGGGGGGGGTTGGACTAGATGATCTCCAGAGGTCCCTTCCAACCCTGACTATTCTGTGATTCTGTGATTCTGTGAGGATGCTAGGCAGAAGTTTTCATTGTAGCAGACAGCTAGTGCACACTGGGCTCTTGGGAAGACTGGAGGAGTGAGGCTTTGGGCCAACAAGGAGTTACAGACTTGATGTGAGCTCAGTGACAGTGACTGGTCAAAGCTTCAGAAGACTAAAGAACCAAAGAAAACAAACCAAATCAAAGCACAAAGAAACTAAGAGAGGAGATTGTACCAAATCTCAACACAGACAACTGCTTCATGAGTGAAGACTTTGGTTAGACAGAGGCAAAGAAGTGGGAATGACAGAAATGTTTTGAGTGGTAACCCTCCCTGAGCAATTATTGATGGAATGAATCTGAGCTGTTTGCTGCAGGTTGATTTATTTTTTCAAACCACTTTCTTGAGATAAATCCGTACACTTCTGATGTCAAACAATAGTTTTTATTCAGCATCTTAAATTCAGTGCCAGCAGATAATGAAATTCCTTCTAAACTTCATACAGAAATTACTTCAGCTGCTACAGAAATACAAAGAAAGACAGATTAAAACATATTTTCAGTCTAGCTGTAGCCTATTTTATAGATATACCTGACACTATTAACTTTTTGTTTCCTAAAGAAATTTTTATTCCTTATATTTATTGTGGAATGCAATATCCAAGGTCTACTATCCTAGGCTACAGTGTGGAACAGGCAGAGTGCTCACATGCAAGACTGAATTTAAGTATTAATTATGTATTTTTAGCTGGTTGAGTTACATCCCTAAATGGATCACAACTGTGACTCCATCAATAATTCAAGACGAACCTCCTACAAAGAAGAAAAAAGCCCTTTGCTTTCCACAATGAGAAAAGAAATTATGTTGCATGGCTCAGCAAAACTGGGAATAACTGCATAAAGTTTCACATAATATATGTTGGACAGTAAGATGCAAGACAGCATGCAAACAAGCCAATCATAAAAATAATTCTAGCATAGCTTTCAGGAATAAAAACTCTGGAAAGATTTTTTGATGCTAAGAAATGTGAAAATGCAGAAAACAAAGTATACAACATAGTATTATTCATATACATCATTTGTGACAGCAAATTAATTATTGTATTTTTCCGAGATTTACCCATAGATAAAATGATTGGCAGGAGGCAGGGGGAGTTTTGTGCATTACCAACAGTATAGTACTTTTTTCAACTGAGAAAAGAATTAAATATTTTGCTGAAAAAGACACATTTTTCTCTGTGGGCACTGATGCCTCAAGCCATGGAAATATCAAAATGTTTTCAACATTTATTCATTCCTACAGAGATGAAAGAGTAATAATCCATCACCTGCTTGCTTTTTGTGAAGAAAGTAATGAAACTGCAGTAAGAATATTTGAAAATATAAGAAGTGTACCAAAATTGATGCCTTGAGCTTCAGGCATGCATTATTATTTGCAACTGATAATGCTAATACTAACTTCAGGTGACATCCCCTCCTCTGCAATCTAATTAGCAAATATTTTTTCTAGCTATCTGGGCAGCTCATGAAATACATGCAATAGCAAACATGGTACAGACATGTCATCCTTTAATCCTGAGGATTTAACTCCAGTAATTTCCTCATTCTCCAATGGAGTTTTGGAATTACAGGATATATTTTATTCTACAAAGTTCTGACTACATAAAAATGTTGTGGCATGTTTGTATATGTTTTTTATAACTTGCAGATAAAAGGATCTTAAAGCATTGCTTGTTTTTTTAGAAAAATGGTGAAGATGGGGATGAGGGACCCACCAGTGAAAACATTTTTTTCCTTTCCCAGAGTGACAGCAGTTTGGTTCATTGTTTTTATCTCCTTTCCAAATTATAATCTTGTACATGACACTTTTGTATCACCCCATATTCAGTGTAAGTGAATTCCCAGAAAAAAACCCTAATGAAATAGTCTTGGGTCCTAAATGCAAATCTGCTCTAAAAACAAATCAAGGCAAACAGAAAAAGACAGAAAGGTCTTGCCTTCAGTTCACCATCCATAAAAAAAAAGCCGAATTCACATTTTGATTTCAGAAAATAAAACTACCATAACCTGATTCACCTGCTCTGTCTGAAAAGGAGAGGTCTTTTTAGTAAACTGCAAGTATTATCTAAGGGTTGAATCTTGATAAAGGCTAGATGTGGATTATTTATATTAGGAATCACGCATAGAAAGGGAGCTGAGAGTATGTGCTGGATTTCAGAAATCCTGTCCTTGGAAATGCTCTGATACTCTAATGTCGAGACTGACAATATATACCATTTCAAAATTAATATGGAACTTATGATAGCTGAAATGGATATTGGAGGAGCAAAAATGTACATCTGACATAAAAATACATATACCCTGAAATAAAATGCTCATATTTTTTCTTTGGTATCCCCTTATTCCATGCAAAGAAGATGGTCAGCCTCTGCAATGGTTTCTCTTCTCAGGGATTTTTTAAATATTACTCTGTATTTCTTATTAGAAAATAGTTCCACTGTAAGAAGGATAACAGACCTCATGCAGATAATTACAGCCTGCTCTAAAATATAAACACTTTTTAAAAGCAAGATTGTAATTTCAAAAATAAAAAACAAAGTCACTATATTCCCACGTCTTCTAAAAACTTGACTATCACAGTTAGAACAATTAGCCTTTCCAGATCTCACTGTGTTGTAGAAAACCCTAATACTCCCCAGGACATCTCTCTTCAACATTTGGTCAATATTTAACATTATGACCTCATTTGGCCAAGAACTGCCCTTTTTTTTTTGCCTTTTCAGGAGTTTCTAGTGCAATGAGAATTTGCTTGCAATTCTAGATGAAAGGACTGCATATGTAAAAATATGGACTTGTCCATTTTTTGTGCAATCAGGATTGGTCCATCTGCACACACATTTGTTTCAATTAAATGCATAGACAAATACAAGAAAAATAGTAAACACACTGTTTTGATTAAATTGCCAAACTAGCCATATTTACCCTGCAAAATCATGGAATCATGGAATGACAGAATTTTCAAAGTTGGAAGGGACCTCTAGAGATCATCTAGTCCAACTCCCCTGCTAAAGCAGGATTGCCTAGAGCACATTACTCAGGACTGCATCCGGACGGGTCTTGAAAATCTCCAGAGAAGGGGACTCCACAACCTCCCTGGGCAGCCTGTTCCAGTGCTCTGTCATCCTAACCATAAAGAAGTTTTTTCTTGTGTTTGAATGGAACTTCCTATGTTCCAACTTGTGCCCTTTGCCCCTCGTCCTGTCACCGGGAACCACTGAAAAGAGTCTGGCTCCATCCTCCTTCAACCCACCCTTTAGATACTTATAAGCGATAATAAGGTCTCCCCTCAGCCTTCTCTTCTCCAGGCTAAAGAGTCCCAGCTCTCTCAGCCTTTCCTCATAAGGGAGATGCTCCAATCCCTCAGTCATCCTTTTTGCCCTACGCTGGACTATCTCCAGTAGATCCCTGTGTCTCTTGAACTGGGGAACCCAGAACTGAACACAGTATTCCAGTTGTGGCCTCACCAGTGCAGAGTAGAAGGGGAGAATCACCTCCCTCGACCTACTGGCCGCACTCTTCCCTATGCAGCCCAGGATTCCATTGGCCTTCCTGGCGACAAGGGCACATTGCTGGCTCAATCTGTTTTCTTTATTCAACTTATTTCTAGGAAATCCTGGTAAAATAGCAAGCTAGAATTCAAGAGTTTACCTCTCTGTTCTTTCAGGAAAACCCAAGAGCTTGATCACTTGCCTTCATCTCTTGTTACCTCAGGTTTCTTTTCCTGCAGATGAATGATCTTCAAGGACTGCAGCTCTTTTATTATGCACTGGTGTTATTACTCTGTGTTATTGCCCAGTGTCATAGTATGATTTACTTTAGCCATTAGCATGCAAGAAAAAAATGTATAATTTTCATTTTTTTATATGACAAAGATGAAACTTTGGGTTACTTTCCATAATTCATATCACCATACAAACCTTTCCTTTCTATGATATCAGGATTAATGCTATTCTGTTTGTCTGAAGTAGCTCACTTCAGGGTTTTTCTTTCTGTTACTGAGCTGTTCTGAATTCATGAACCCCCTTTGACTTTGAAAAGCTATGCAAGGTGTATTGGAGTGCTCCCCAACCCCATCTGAGGGAAATCCTTGTTAAACTGCTTCTGAGCAGATTAGAGAAGTTTAAAAGCTCAAGTTAAGATCTTGACTGGGCATCACATCTTCCCATAATTATTATCTCTTTGTATTTTAGAGGGAAAAATCTATACACTCATTTATTAAACTTTTGAAAAATATAATGTCTGACAAAATATCAAAGTACAGTATTTCTGACTTAAGCTCACAATATATCAGAAGAGAACACAAAACTTTAGTTTATTGAGAACTTTGCACTAAGCCACACTGAAAGTGTACTGTTTCTTCTCAGCTCTAGGTATTATTAATGCAGAGAACAAATGGGAGAAGGAAGATAAAGGCCTCAGAGAAAGCAAATAAATGTAGGTTAATATGAAAAACTGAAGTGACAGATGAGGAAATCTTATACTTAATCAGAAATGACAAATTAATGATTTTTTTAAAAATGCAATCAAAATCAAACAGAAGGACATTTTAGCTTTGTTTCTGTATTTTCAAAAGTGTAAGCAATGTGATAAAAACTATTTCAGTCAAATTTGAAAACAAGTATAGAATAAAAAATGTTTGTTTTAAAATAATTTAAAACCAATTAAAAGCAAAGTTTACAAGAAATGCTGTACAATCTGAAAGACAGTTTATCACAGTGAATGAGGAAAATGGAAAATAGAAGGGTGAGATATAAGTAAAATCAACAGATATTTATAAATAAAACATGACAAAGTTGAAACTGGAAAAATACCATACGAATTCAACTAATAAGACAGTATTAGCAATAAAAAATATTTTTTATATAAAGAGGAAACTATTTATGTAAATAAGGCTATTTGTAAGACTATTTATATAAAGAGGAAACTAAAGATGAAAATAATAATGCAAAGTTTACTAAATCAATATGCATTACTTCCCCACATACACCACACTTGACAGAGGATATGAGCCTGCTGTAGCTTGCAAACAGATGACTCAGGCACCAAAAATTGTATATAAACCTAAAGCACGTAAGGAGTGAATACATTATATACATTATATATACATATATTACATTATATATAAACCACATAATATATTATTAAATTGAACTAAATATAGCACCTAGTATTGGCAGTACCATTCATTTTGGAGGCTGGTCTATTTTATAAAAGACTATGATCTTGTAAGTGAATGTATCCCTCCAATGCAGACATATCTACATACATTCTTCTTCTCCAGTGGGCAAGATGCTGTGACAGACAACTTTTCCATATAAAACAACAACTACATTACAATTGAACATGCAAATTAATTTCCAAACTTTTGTTTCTCTCTGAAATAAATTTTTCTAAAAGCATTTCTATTCAACTTTTCTCAACAAAGGTTCTTTTGGATCAAAACCAATTTTTCTTCTGAACTGGCAACAGATGGGAGTTGCAGCACGATAAATTCCAATTAGATATTAGGAAAAATAATTTGACAGAAAGGGTGGTCAAATGTTGGAACAGGTTGCCCAGAGAGGCTGTGGGTTCTCCATGTTTCAAGACTTGACTCATAGCCCTGAGTAACCTGATCCAACCCTGGAGTTGGATCTAACTTCAAAGCTGGCCCTGATTTCAATGGGGAATTGGACCAGATAACCTCCAAAATTCTTCTCCATGCTAAATTATTTGGTAATGCTGTGAACTAAGGATGGGGTTCTTTTCATCTGATTTGTATGTTTAAAGGACTATCTAGATGATTATCCTATGGGGAAAGACAAGCACTTACAGGACCAAATTCATCTCAACACCTTAGTTTTCTTAGACTGGGACACTTATTCTTCACGCTTTTGTCTCTCCATGAATTGCAAGAAAAAAGATTATCATCTTAGACTTGATGTATAACTTCTACATAATCTCAGGTGAGACAGATTCTAATTTGAGGAACATTTTTTTGATCAATTGCAGCTATGTGTTTATACTGAGCTTAAAAGATAAAACTAACAGAAAGATAACATGATACAGTGACTTAACACTGCTCGCTACCACATATACCATAACCAACAGTCTCCACATCTGCCATTTCAACAGCACGTTTTCGATCTGTGTAACAGAGAAGTATCTGACTTACAGTTTCTTTTTGAATGGGGCACTATTTCAATTTGAAATATGTCTCCAACATGCAGATTAGAACAGCTCTTGTATCACACTGTATGGATAACAGATTTAGAGTGATTTTTTTTTTACATAATCTGCATACTTTTGCCTAGAGTTAGCCAAGTCTATACTTTTATAAAAGCAATTCCAATAGAGGGCAGTACTCTTGATGAACGATCCTGTTGCAATTTACAGGCATGCCCAGAGAGCCATAGGCACAGAGTATTCCTATATTCTGTGTGAGAGATATCAACAAGCCCCAAGGTCACACATTACAGAAATATTTAATAAAGGCATGTAAAGGGTGATCAAAAGAGCATAGTGTAGACAATCCCATGTTATAAGATTTTGCATTCCCTCAGCAATACAAAATAACTGCAGGAAATTTGCTGGGCAAAGGTTATAAAAAATAATCAGCTATTAATGAATGTAGCTACAAAGACTTGGTTACTACTTCTGTTAACTGTAGTATCACATATAAGCAAAGCAACATGCTGAAAATTCCTATATTTGTTAATTCTATTTTCCAATAACAGATTTTAAATAAGATTTTACTAAGAGTGAGAGCAACATCAAGAAAAAGGGATCTTCTACCACAGTGCCTTGCCTGTCTTGTCTGATTGGGTGTCCCCATGGCAAGGCAGGCAAATAATTCAGCTGCTGTATTGTCTCAGCTTTGCAACAAAAGCTGTTAATACATTTTAGTATGAAGAATGCTACATCATTATGTCCACGTTTTAGCAATGAGTTCTTCACTGTAAAACCTGAATCTGGTGATCAAATCCACCTGAACTTTTGCACTATAGTAATTATAATATAAGGTTATAATTTAAATAATTTTATCAACAATGATTATTATCATCTATTCACAAACCTGGTGCACAGGTTAGAAGTTCCGTCCATCCAGAGGAGAAGCTTAAATGAGATGACAAAGTGAAAATCTCTCTGTACAAACGCACATGACAAACTTGTTCCTGACTGGAAAATTTCTGAAGCAAAGCAATTTTGTCAGCAACTGCCAATTTCTTGAAATGAAAGCACTTTGCAAAAAGCACCAGTTTTAATTACACTTTGTGCATTTTGTCCAGCCAGCTATGGCACGTGCAGTTACAGTCTAATGGAAATTGTCGTTCTTCCCTATCAACTCATTTGGCTGGGACTTCAAGATCCTCATCTGCAAGTCAGTCCAGGTATGGGACAGCCCCAACAACCTGCTGTTTCCCCAGGTTTCTCAAGGTCAAGGGAATTCTTGCTATTCTTCCAGACCTCCAGGTTAGATGCAGCCTGCTGAATTTCTCCTCCTTAGATCAATATGATCCTTGTTCCTGGGACTACTAGCCTCCAGTTGGACAGATCCAGCACAGAGCTGAAAGAACCCTTCACAATTTTCAGGATTTGGCTAACTGTAATTGCCATAAGTTATTTCATTTAAGAGGGTACAGCATATAAAAACAAATTGTCTGACGTTTGCTACTTGACCTTTCCCTTCTGTCAACATATTCATGAAACCAGTCTTCGTGCAAAAAAGCATACAGGACTTTTGCTTGTTTTTATTTTCTTAATTAAGTTCATCTCCTTGATATTTTTCTAAGTTAACTGATATTAACAAAACTAATACAACTCCATTAAAGACATCTTCCCTCTATACATATGCTAATCTTGCCTTCATTTTGTACAAAATTCTGTCCTAAACTATGATGACAAATTCATATGAATAAAGATGAATAAATTATACTATATAGAGTTACATGTGAGAAGAGAAATAAAAATGTTAAAATACTTGTTTTCATAATGCAGCCTTCAAACTTGCATACACTTTATTCCTCTCTCAAACACTGGCATTTCTGCCCCCATTGTGCTCTAATTTCTGGTTTGCCAAATGACCTCTTCAAAGAAAATTTACAGTGAAGGGAATGGGACCCTGCCCCTCCTGTATGAAAGCAGAGGCAGATCTCTAATTGTGTATAATGAGCTTGATTCTACGATCAGTTTTCTTTAGGTGCAAGGATGAAAGGAAGCTGTTGGTCTTTGTTGTATGTGGAAACTACAACAGTGTTCCTTTAACTTACAGATCTGATGTCAAGTTTCTATGGGCTTAAATGCAAGAGGGACTAAAGTGTAATGCTATGGAGAAGGTCCTGAAACAGATGTGATGTAGCTGGCAGCAAACAAAGAGTGAAAGCTGGCAGACATCCTAAGTATCACAGGTTAGATAACCCTGCAACAAAACCCTCTGCAGAAAAGGAACTGCTACAAAAGAATTTCCCAACTGAGGAACCCTGCGTGCTTTAAAGTCATCATTAATTTCTGTCTCAAAGATTAACCTAAAGCCCCAACAATAAGCTTATTTTACTTCAAAATGAGTGAATACAGTCACCAGTACTTCCACCTCAAGGCCGTTTGACCCGACTTACCCGCTTATGAAGACGTTCTGCTTCCTCCTGATATGCAGCAAGCTGTTGCTTCCATTGTTTTACATTGGCAGTGGACTCCAGCAGGGCTGCTGTGAGCTTGGCGTTATTACCCTTGAGCGTGGCCAGTTCTGCCTCCCAATGCTTGCTGATTGTCGAACTGCACAGACAGAATGAGAATGGTCAGAGCCCTCAAATCCCTTCTTTCTCTTTTTTTTTCTTAAAATGTCTTATAATTTTTTTTCAAAATATCCAGGAAAAATAGAATTATGCAAAAATCCTGTGACTGAATGTCCAAATGAGAATCCAAGTGCTCAAGTAATAAAAACTTTAAATTTAGAAAATATTCATCAACAGATTTTTTTTAATATAGATATATCATTATTGGAAAACAACCTCTACCCTCCCAGTTCAACAGGGTACTTTTTNCTTAATGTGAATCTTCTATGCCCAAAATATACTTTCTTTATTAAATACCATATTTAATTTCTACTTACAGATTCAAAAGTCTTGAATTTCAATATCATAATACTGTTAATGGGCCTTTCTTCAGTAATATCAGCAGAGACCAAAGATCGAGGACCACAGAGATATTATTACAAAGAGGAAGCTGATGTTGGGGTCTCTTGAAGTAGCCTATGGAGGAACAATCCTTGCCTACAGTTTAGTTATTCTCTGAGGAAACACAGGGCTTTATTTCTCACAGATAATTAGTCTGCCGTTATCCACAGACCCTATCCTTGCACTCAGTATGCAAGGGAAAAAACATCTCAGACACATCAGGTGAATGCGTTAGTATGCAAATAGTTCATTAATGTTTACTTGTATAACGTCAATGTGAGGTGCACACATATATCAAAAATACATATAGAAAATAATTCATTTTGTCTAATTAGCTTACT
Organism: Ibidorhyncha struthersii; assembly: GCA_013398815.1. Lineage (NCBI taxonomy): Eukaryota > Metazoa > Chordata > Aves > Charadriiformes > Charadriidae > Ibidorhyncha > Ibidorhyncha struthersii. The sequence goes on from VZSZ01002603.1 coordinate 29,394, forward strand.
ATTAACGGCATCATTGAAAATCAATGATCTGTAACTCTGGCCAAAATGATTTTGTATATAGGTTTATGAAGAATAACAAGTAATTAGTATCATTATTTATTTTAATAAATATATTTTAATATTCTTAATTGAATTATAAATTATTATTATTATTTTGCATGCAATTTTGTAGGTTTATTTGAACTTTGTACATATGAACAATTAAACATTCTGCTATCATTTTGCCCACCGAGTTTCTTTCGTCTACTTCATGCATATACGCACAGCCCATCCCATAAAAGCATATTTCAAAAACTTTATGATTCTTATAAAAGCTCCTTAGGTGTTGAAAGCCAACCAATCACTGAGGAACATTTCACTAAAACGTGATGTCTGATTCTTCTCCAGTATTTCCTTCCAAATACACCATTTCATCCCCTTGAACAGGAATACAAATTCCTTCAGAAGAGGAATATGGGTTCTTTCAAATTGCTCTAGCATTTCATGATCAATTAAACAAATTAAAAGTTCACCACTGAAAATTTTAAATCTTAAATTACTAAACTAAAATAATGATAATCCTATTTCATCAAGCAACACTGACTCACATATGAAAGATGAGAATTAATTTTTGTAACAATGTCTACTCTTCTGTTTCTCTGATCAGATTTACTTTTCATTTATAGTAGCACAGCAGAACAAAAAATTCCATAAAAAGACACTAAAAAAAATCTAGTTCATTATTATATTTACAATTCCTCCTTCATGTTCTGATCCAGCAAACAACTATCCACACCAGCAATTTCATGCAAGCGAGTAATGGGTTTTTTTTCAGTGTAATAATTTATATACCCACAACGATACAAGGTAAATTTATAAGACATGAAGATCCCAGAAGACAGACTCCTAGCTAGTGCTGAGTAATAATGCGAGGGGAATTCGTGGCGTCTTTCATCTTCGCCTTCGTTCAGTGCCTTACTACTCTGCCAAGAAAACAGCCAGGAGCTCTGAAGTTATTGCTTGTATACTGGAATGTCAGCATTAAATACGAAACATATTCTGTTACTGCTATGGCTACCCTGGTTCAAAGGCTGGAAGGTTTCTTTGGAGATGGTTATTTTTAAATTGGTTGTTTTCAGTAGGACTGTACCGGTATTATTTCTCAATCATACTTTGTATCCCTAAGAGATCTAAACAGTGGGCATGAACATGTAATGTAGATGTTATTTGTTTGTAGCATATACTGTTTTCTTCTACAAATAATTTCTACTGTATCTTCTACAGATTGTACTACGGCTCCATAAAATAGAAATGTATTACTTAAATTAGACTAGTTTTGTATCTGATAATACACAATGACTTCCCAACTATTTAGACTTATCCTGTTTCTTCTTATAAAACTCCACATTCTCTGACATAAACACAGAAATGTGATGGATATCACACCAGGAAACACAGAACCAAATATGTGAATTTTTGTTTCATAACATCATAATTTGATTAAAATAGCCCATAACCAATCCTGGCAGTGCTGACTTACTTTTTTCAAATACTTTCTTGACAAACTAAAAAAAAAAGAAATTAAAATTATGTTTTGTGGATTATTTTGGTTAAAACTGGACTTATTTGGATTTAAATTAATTATTTTAGGACCAGATAAAAACACACCTACAGCAGGCTGTTCTTAAGCTAGACTAAGAGTATCTGCATTGATGCCTATATCTGTAGAGCTATATTGGTTCAAATTTATCAACAATTCCAGAGGGAACACTGGAAACATATGGTTTGATATGGCACAATGATAATTCTCCCTTGGCAGAGAAGATGCTGGGGCTAACACCTGGGACAGGGAACACACAGGTCTGGAAGCTGAAAGCCCACACGTGGAGCTCACTACAACTGCTAGAGCCCATGGTCAAAATTTTGATCATGAAACAGCTGCACTACACTCCCTCAGGATAGGTACAGGAGGGCTGCGTGTACACTTTCTGTCTAAAACCTTTTACTTAATTCCTGTTTGAAAGGCTTTTTGCTAAAAGGAATTGATTCTGCCCTCAAAGCGTTAGATTGTGTCATAGGAAATACATGCACAGCTTTGTCAGGTTGTTTTAACAGTTGTAAATATCTAAACCAAAACCAAATCATTCTTCATGTGTTCTGAGATTATTTGCTCTAGGAAGCACATGAAATATGAATACTTATTCAGTGATCAAAACGATCCAAATTGCAACACAGCTTCTGCCAGAACACCTTTCAGTTTTACACCATGGCACAAAGAGCAGAGCCATATGTATACATTGGGAGACACAGGCACACACACGTTTGCAGTCCTATGGCGCAAGAATTCAACCTGAACACATATTTTGTTTTGTTTTGTTCTGAAAGCCAGCCAACCCTTTGCTGGCAGTGTCACAATTTTAACAGTTATTTCTTCAGCCCTGTCAGAATTAACATCATTGACTGCCTGGCACACTCAAAGCTTTGAGATGGTCTTTCAAAAAAAGAGACATCCTTAGCACTCCTGCTTGTTGCCTGTTTCTCAGCATGAAAAGCTCCACCAAATTTTAAAAAATATCATAACAGAGGATAAAGCCTGGTCATTTCCCTTGTGAAACTTCTGAACATCTGAAAATAAGATAACAAGCTGCTTTGCAAACATCGCTACATTAGTGCCAAATACAAGAGGGAGAATGGGCCTCTAATGGATAACAGCAAAATATGAATTTTATTGGCTCAACTGATCATGCTATACAAAAAAATACTTTCATAACAGAGGTTTAGGTCATATTATTGCACGGAAAACTATCTTTACAATGACAAATGTTCATGGGATCATAAGTGCTTGTTAGTCAGCAAAAGCTCAAAACTCTCCCTGAATCTCCGATCCTCTGTGCAGGCCACAGTATCTGGTACATGTGTAACATCAGACATGTCCACAGTCAGAACACCACATGGTGCTCCATCATCAAGGCAAAGGATTCAAAGTCAGATATTTAACATCTATGGCATCCAATAATTTGATCACTACCACAAAACACTCCTAGAACAACTGCTGACTGGTATCATATGGCGTAACTGTGACACCCCCTGAAAATTCAAGTACGAGTCAATGATCTTCCACACTTTTAGGCATTCTGACCAATTAACAACAAGCTGATCTACATTCCCATTAGGGATTAGTTACATCTCCAGAAAGTCACTGAGGAATAGCTTTGCTATCTGTCCATCTGTGACCTGAATAGCGTGCCGGAGGATATAAATGCATGATTATCTTTCTCTGCAAAGTAGATCACTTAAGGAAAATTAATCCGAAAAGCTTCAGTCACCGCATTTAGCCAGTTGGAGAAGGCTTGTGATGACAGGAGGTGGGAAGCACCCATTAATGAGTTGCATTCAGAATGAAGTTATTTCAAGAGATGCCTTCATGAAACAAAAAACCAAAAGCAGTCTAAATCAAGAGATATTTTCTGCTTTTTGAATCAGTATTGCTTATTCATTGTTTTCTGAGTTGTATACAGTGCCAACACTATAAAACATGGTTTAAGCTTTATTTCAGATTTATAGAAATAAAGTATGTGCAGAATTATTCTTTATTAATATTTTATGGTTTTTAATATTGGATTCATTGCTTAAAATTAATTAATTTTAAAATTGGATTTCTTACTCTACTTTAGTCATGGTTTCAAAGAACTACAGTTACTCAAGAGAACGTAAATTCTTTTCTTCAAGTGTCACTGTGATCTGCACTGCAGATGTATGGTGAGCAGTACTGTCTTGGGATAGCAGAAATGAGGAGGAATTCAGTTGAGTAGGGACTGGAGCACTTTCACTACAAAATTTGGCATCTGGTATAGTAACTAAATCCATAAGACTTGACAAATATGAATAGAGCAGAGTCCATGTAGCTGCTGCGCAGATTATAAATAGTGGCATGTGTTTGAAGCAGACCAAAAATTTGGTGGAGTGAGCATTACCAATCAGCGGGAAAGGTATGTCAACCAGCTGGTAACAACACATTAGCTGTGCTGACAGCAAGGGGTGATCCTTTCTGACAGCCTTGCTGGTAAGCCTTACGGAGCAGCTCTTCATGCTTAAGGAAGCAAAGGGGGATTGTAAATGATTTATTCTGTTACCATAGTATCTGAGCGCTCCAGTGTAGCAGTGTAGCTTCTCTTCTTTGGAAGTGTAAAGCAAGTGTTTGGGTTTATGTAAAACACTGGTGAATTTGGGAAGGAATTCTGCACAAGGTTCCTTATGAAATCCTCCATACAAAATAAAGCCACATAAGCATTCATCCACAGGGCCCTGAGAACACTTAACAGTCCTGGCTGCAATAATGAAAACTGAAAACAGTGCTGTGAGAATAAGATAGTAAGCTTTAAAGGGTGCCTTAAAATAGCTCCATAAGCTTCCGATAATGCTGAGGTCCCAGGCTGGAAGGGTAAAATCTCTGCAACAGCCTATGCTTGCTATTGCCTACATTGGAATGATGTGACTGTCCTATTAGATGGAGATGATGACTCTGTTGGCACAGAGGATGAGCGCAGCATCCCTCAAGGTATTCCTAAAAGCTCCCAAGAAGCCTCCTCTCTCATTCATGCCGAGAATGACAGTTAAGCTCCTCACTTCATGTCCTGATTTAGAAGAAATTTTAAACAGGCATTTGGGGAATTTCATACCTTTTCAGAGATTTCAAAGGGCATCTGCTGTGGTCATCTATTAAATGTGTAAAATTACATCATGATAGAAAGGATATAAACATGATGGTTTTAGAGTTTGTCCTGCTGCTAGTCCAAAGTACCATATGCCCGAGGTAATGAAACAAATGTCTTCAGTCTCTTTCCCTCTCTCTTGAATATTCAGAGCAAAATTGGAATCAGAAAGGGGTTTTGTCATTTAATTATACCTAATTAGGAGTCCTGGAGTGAGTGGGAAGCTGAAGAAAAAGCAGTGGAGCACATAGCCATCCATTCCAGGAAGAGGCAAGAAAGAAGTATCTTGAGTTGTTCTGCCATTTTAGTCTTCATACAAAGCTGACTGCTTGTACAGGCCCAGTAGATTCAGCCACTCAAAAGACTCTGAACTTATGTGCATGAGGGACACAGTCATCTACAGTATAAATAATTTAAGAAAAAGACCAGCAAAAGAGGGAAAACTATAGTAAGAATGACAGCTTTTGTAAGAAGGAAACTTAAGAAACAAAACAAAAATACTTCTTTATGGCTACTGCTTATTGTCTTTTTATTTGTAGTTGTGATTAACTGAACATGTGCAAAAGGAAGTCTTATTTGATAAATTTCAATTTATTAAAAAAGGGTAAGCCCTCTCAAAGTTATAATCAAGAGACAATTACCAGGAAATTGCTTTGAGTTAAATATTTTGAGTGAGGCCAATAAAAATCTAATTAATATTCAAATAGATCCTTATCCTTAGAGTATTCAAAAGAACTTTTAGCAAAGGAAGGTAGCTCCCCTGGGGAAAGAAGTAGAAACATTAATGGAGCATGAAAGATCTGTTCTTCCCTTTGGGATAAGGAATATCTACATGATCTCAATGGAGTTACATCAGCATAAAACCAGGAAAGCATAGTCGTGAATCAGCTCTTTAGATCTGAATAATGTGCATAGCTTAAATGACAAATTTGGTCATAGCAAAAAAGATGAAGGAAGCCCTTGAAGCACATCATATTTAAAGTGAGGTGACTAATAATAAAGCCGCATACACCTACTGGAAAGTGAGAAAGGCAGCTGAATGGCTGAAATCAGAAGGTGAGAGCATGACTTTTCTGATTCTATTGTTTTCTACAAATGTTGAAGGTTTATCCCACTCCAGGACACATTGTTCTGTTTTGCACACCCCTTTGCTCAACTAGGAGCTACAATATGCTTGAACTCTCAATTACTATGTCAGTTTAGAAGATAGAAATGCAGAAGCTTTTTCTGCAAATTTGGGAAGAGGGGTGCTTATGGAGCTATTACAGATTTCTTGTTCAAGGTGTTTCATATATGATCTTTCACTTGCATTTAGCCTTTCAGTTTGACCATGCTCTCGGATTCTGAATCATTCAAAGCACACATGCAGCCTGTGGACAGAAGAGTTGCCTTTCCAGTTCTATTACAGACAGTCCTGTTATTAGGCATCTCTTGTCCTATGCTTTGATCATCAGCTCACTGGGGCAAGGTAAAAATCTTTGCAGACTTGACGAATGAAGCTGACCAAAGAGGTTAAGTAATGGTACAGACTCTTTCCACTATATGGCAGACTATGCAATGCAAATCAGTGGCTATATTCTATTTAGATCCACCACCTAAATCCATGTTCTGTATTTCATAATACAGCCTTAATTCATCACAGGGCCCATAGAAACCACCACAATACAAACACAGACCACCTTTCAATACGAAAGCTTATCCCTGATGAATAGACTGGAAATTAAATTCTTTTTAAGGAAGGAAAATTCCGCAGAAATGTTCTCTATGGTAACCCAGCATGGTACTCCTGCAGAAGATAACAAAGCCAGAGAAAAAAATGCCTAGAGTATCATAGAATGCTTTAGGTTAGAAGGGACCTTGAAGATCATCGAGTTCCAACCCCCCTGCCATAGGCAGGGACAT
>VZSZ01002603.1:36235-48316 GCA_013398815.1 Ibidorhyncha struthersii
GTCCATGTCCTTCTTATGTTGAGGGCTCCAGAGCTGGACGCAGTACTCCAGGTGGGGTCTCACCAGAGTGGAGTAGAGGGTCAGAATCACCTCCCTTGACCTGCTGGCCACACTTCTTCTGATGCAGCCCAGGATACGGTTGGCCGCCTGGGCTGCAAGTCCACATTGCCGGCTCATGTTGAGCTTCTCGTCAATCAGCACATCCAGGTCCTTCTCCTCAGGGCTGAGTATGTTGGTGTTCTCTGCTTATTGAAACACTAAGAGTCAATAGCAATAGGAGAGCTCTTGAAAGGCTCTCCATGGGATGCAGAAGATTGGGTATTAACACAAAATCAATGCTTCAGCTATGATCCTTTTCAATCAGGGATTTAGAACTCAGTCCTGACCCAAGTTAAAGTGGGGGACAAAGAGAAGAGTCACCCTTCTCCACAAGAAACAATGAAGTTTCCAAGCTTTTTGTATTGTCCGCTAGTATACCCTGGATGTGTTTACATAGGTGACATTTAAACTCTGTTTCTCGTTAAACTTACAGTTAACAACAGCTTTACATGTCTTTTGTACACTGTATCACAATGCAAAAGACTTGTATTTAACCTGAATCATCACAGTAGCACTAAGAAAATCCATTTCTCTCAAGAGGCTCAACTTTTATTTTAATTTTCTTCTTTTAAAAAGATCTCAGTTTTGTCTCAATCATTTAATTTTATATAGTACAGAGACACTAGGTTATCTCTTCATGAAGGCCATATAGCATAAACCAAAATCGATAACTCTGTCCTATAACTTTTAGCCCTTTGCAAGAGCAACCATAGCTGATTAATTTCTAGCTTTTTTTTGCACTAATCATTAAAACCTTATAGACCTAACATTTTATCACATACTCTGGAAAATTGGAAAAAAAAATTGCCCTTGCTCCCTTACTGAAATTGCTTATCACTATCACTGGAAATAGTTTATTCTCACACCTGCAATGTATCTCATATTTTTCACAAATGATACCAAATCAGTTTCTTAGGGCATTAAATTACTATTGAACACTAGGCATAATTCCTTGCTGTTGCTATGGTGCTGAATACTTCAAATATTCCAACAAAACTACATTTTCAAAAGCAACCTAAGTGTCGTGGTTTAGCTCCAGTCAGCAACAGCTGTGGGATGGGGGGGAGAATTGGAAGAAAAAGACAAAACTTCTGGGTTGAGATAAAGGCAGTTTAACAGAACAGCAAAGGAAAGAGGAAAACAACATCAATAATACTGATGCCCTCTCCCCCAGCCAGCTCCCTGGCTATATACTGGGCGTGGCATCACATGGTATCTAATACCTGTGTCCCGTGCCAGATCCTTGTGAAAATTAACCCTATCCCCACCAGAACCAGGACACTAAGTTATTTAGGAACTTACATCCCAGTTTCTAAAATGACTAGGTATTTGGCTGCAAAGAAAGTCAAATTGACTTGGGCCCCTATGGCACTTAATCACTTTATGAAAGCAATTAGATGATGTAGTTATTGGCAAGTCAGATATCAGGACACGGTGACCCTGACACTAAAATGATCTGAATTACAGCCACTTTCACTCTAGAACTCATTTGTACACACAAGAATTTAAAGTAGTTTAACTGAAAATTCACATTTTGAATTAGTATGGATTAATTTTGCTGAGGCCCCTGGCTAGACAAAGCCCTCTGTTTCTTTCAAAAATCATACCTATAATAACAATTTATGTGTGCATTGTTACAATCTGCACTCTGTCAGCAATGTAACAAAAGAGAAGAGAGTATTTGACTGCCCTAGAGTTCTCTCAACTTCATATGTGCTGTGGTAGTAAGGACAAGGAACAATTCTTTTCCCAGTGACCACATCTCCACCACTAAGTAAAGCAGGGCCAAATAGCCCAGAGATTCTGAAGGCCGTACGGACTAGGGAGTTCGCACTCTCCCCAAACTGCTCAGGTCCACACCAGCTGCCAGACAGATCCCAAGCATAGTTTGCACATAGTCAGGTTTAGCACCCTTCCATCTCTAGAGTCTTCCAAAATCACCCTACCAGGCTTTATGCAGTCTGCAACCCTCCCATGCCCATCTGAAACACTTCTGAGCATGCAATTAACATCCTTGATTTTGTGCAAGAAGAATACCACTCCAGTGGGTGGCAATGCAGCCCTCAAACCATTGCAGGTATTTGGAACCAGAAAAGGACTCCACACAAAACAGTAAATGTGTCTAACGGCCTCAAGGACACTACATAGGCCCAGAAGAGATCCAGTGTCATTGCTATAACATGTAGATATGTTTCAGACCATGGGCCTCGGTGCCAAGGCCTGTTTTATTTAGCCATACAGATGTGACCCATGAGGCTGTTGCAGCTACGGGTTGATTCTACGGAGCTCAGCAGAGACCCTCAGCTTTGCAATGACAGAGTAAAGACAGACAGAGTGACGCTCTGAGCAACAGCAGCCAAATATAGAGCAATGAGGTGGCTAAAGGGACCTCTCCCAACCCTGTAAATCTGATATACACTACATGTAAGGGGTGGAGATCCTCTGCACAAACCTCTGTCTGCATTTCTAGGTACTGTCATAGCTTAAAATGGGGTGTGTTGTGCCTCTGCTGAAGACAGCAGCTGTTATGAAAGGGTCGAATGTGAAAGATTTGCAAGCACTTATTTTAGATCTTAGTTGAACCTTGTCGGTGATACCACAGGATATCTCAGTCTCTAAGACCATTTAATGCTGGTTCCTGTCTTACTTTCATAGCAAACACTGAATTTAGTAGAACAATCATTACAGCTGTAGGGCCTCACAACTCCACTATCAGGAACAGAAAGACATGCTATAGAATGACCTACAGAAATACTTATATGTGATTAGGCAGTTGCATAAAGATTCTGAATGATGACTATTTGGCCTCCGCCCGGCTACTGCATTAGGTTATCTTACAATAACAAATAATAACTACTGGTGCAATTCATTTTTGCATTAGAATTGCCAGTTTGCTTATTCCAGTAAAGACAACAACATGCATTAATACACAGTTAGCATAGGAGAGGATCTGTTAGTTTACATGCTGACAACAAAAATAATTTTATTCCATTAAGGGAACAGGAGCTATGTGAGAGCATGGCAAATTTAATTAAGTTTCATTTCACTCCTGTGATAGACATACAATTACTTAGAGTCAATAGCCTATATATAAAGCCCAAACGAAACCATCTACGGAGCTGTCAGAAGTATTTTGAAAAACAAGCAGCAAGTCATATGAACTATGTAATCACAGCAAACCATATATTGACTACGTAGGTTTGAACAACACAACTTGCTAGTGAGTTGCAACATTTATCAGTGAACATGAGGAGGAACTTCTTTACTTTGAGGGTGGTGGAGCACTGGAACAGGCTGCCCAGAGAGGTTGTGGAGTCTCCCACTCTGGAGACATTCAAAACCTGCCTGGACGCTGTCCTGTGCAACCTGTTGTAGGTGACCCTGCTCTGGCAGGGGGGTTGGACTAGATGATCTCCAGAGGTCCCTTCCAACCCTGATGATTCTGTGATTCTGTGAATACTGCCACTCGTGGCTTTTTTCTATCTCAGCTTTTTAAGAGAATGGAAGTAATAAATTTGCCTTGTTTAAACCAAATCTGAATCCAAGAAAAGTCTAAATTTATTGCACTATGTTGATCCTAGAGTCAAATTTACTAAAAGGAGATAAAATGGATGGGGAAAACAAGAAATTTGATACATGGGAAGCCTCTGATACTGGTGCTTTTTCTATGAACTACAGGTTAACACTCAGAGGAAGGAGTCCCTATGTAAGTTTCTCTCCCCTATTGTAAAAAACACCAGTTTTTCTTTAGGGGAAAAACCAAACACTTTTTTTTTTTTCCTTTAACAAACTACAGAGTTGGATAACTTACTACAAGCATGAAGATCAATTCAGTTTTAGGGTTTTGTTTTGTTTTTTTCTCTGAGCCATGTTGTTTAAATAAAATTACTTTCTAATTTCCAATGCAGTTGCAGCCTCCATTTAACTGTATTCCCCATTTTATTCTTCAGGATAACTCTTCCCTCAAAAAGAGAATATATTAAGTACTTCATATTGTTGACAGACAAAATATTCTACTTCTGTGTTTATGTGTGCCTTCCCCTAACTTTTACCCATGTCTGCAGGAAGTAGGTCAATGCCATTGAACTTCCACTGCAAAGGGTCTGCCTACCAAAACGAAACAGAAAATAATCAACATGACACAATTATTTTCAATAACACAACTTCTGCAGGTGGAACCTGAACACTGTTTGTGTATTCAGGCACATTCTGAAATGGCTAACAATAAAGCAACTTTGGACTTCTACTTGATCAATGAGCTTTTACTCCGGTCTTCTGGGGGCTTATGCTATCTGGATAGGAACCATCACCTGGAGAGTGGGCCGAGTGAATAAAACAGCCCACCAGGGAGCCACAGCAGCAATGCTGGGGAATGCAACATTGTGTGTCCTGGTTTGAGGTAAAACAGGACCAGTTTTTCTGTTCAGTAACTTTACGTTTTAGCTAAGCTTCTTCTTACTACTGAAATTAACAGCATATTGTGCAGACACTCTTCGCTCTCAGAGTGATAAGACCTATGTTTATAGTTGATGCCAAGGGATGGTATGCAGAGAGGCTCTTGCTTATACTTATTGCTAAAACAACCAAGGCCAGATCACTTTGTTATTTGCCCCTTTGGAAGGTCGGAAGTGGAAAAGTATAGAGGGGTCCCATCCATGTGGAGAAGCAGACAGGACAGGTGACCCCAAACTGACCAACCGGGCATTCCATCCCATCTGCCTCATGCTCAGTATAAAAGCTGAGGGATCAAAGGGCCAGCTCTCTTTTCTTCAATGGCCGGCATCTAAGAAGGACTCTGTCTGTTTGTCTGCCTTTGATCCCGATCCTGAATCCAGATCCGAAATCCAGTTCCCTTCCATCACTTAGTCCAGCCTGGGACTTTCCCAGTGCCAGCCGGTGATGTGATTGTCATCCTGGGAGCCTGATATGGTTTTGTATATATTTCATTATTTAATTTTTATTTTATTATTAATATTTCATTAAAGTAGTTTAGTCCCTTCTAAACTCATAAGTCTCTTTCTCTGTCTCCTGCCTCTCATTGAAGAGAGGTAGGGGAGAGCATCTTTCATTCCGCCTGAGTGTCCAGCCCAGCCCAAACCATGACATTGTGATGCCTCCATAGAAAACAGGAAGCACAAATCTGGATCATAATGTTGGCAGGAGGTACAATTAAAGGATGGACCCGGTAAAGAGAGCTTAATGGATGAAATCCATCTTCCCCAGGTTTAGATTTTTGCAAGCTAAGAGAAGTAGGTATCCTCAGATGGCATTTAATCTGACCCATCTTGGGTGCCTATCTAGGAAGAAATGCAACAGGCACTATGAAAGCCTCTCAGGCATAATTTTTTGGCCCCAGTGTCATGTGAACATGGCAGAATTTGCCATTTCTCCCCCAGAGAATCCAGGCCACAGCATTCTCCAAAGGAATTACTACCTTAACTAGGTTTACTTGTAAAGCCTACCTACAGCGTGGATCTTTTGGATTAGACTTAAAACAAAGCTTTTTACTTCATGTGAAAATTAAGAGCTTCTGGTCCTTGGTCCTTGTCGTGGTTTAACCCCAGCCAGCAACTAAGCACCACACAGCCGCCTGCTCACTCCCCCCAGTAGGGATGGGGGAGAGAATTGGAAGAGTAAAAGTGAGAAAACTCGTGGGTTGAGATAAAGACAGTTTAATAGGTAAAGCAACAGCCACACACACAAGCAACACAAAACAAGGAATTCATTCACTGCTTCCCATCGGCAGGCAGGTGTTCAGACGTCTCCAGGAAAGCAGGGCTCCATCATGCTTAACGGTTACTTGGGAAGACAAACACCATCACTCTGAACATCCCCCCCTTCCTTCTTCTTCCCCCCCCAGTTTTATATGCTGATCATGATGTCACATGGTATGGAATATGCCTTTGGTCCGTTGGGGGTCAGCTGTCCCAGCTGTGTCCCCTCCCAACTTCTTGTGCATCCCCCAACCCACTCGCTGATGGTATGGTGTGAGGAGCCCAAAAAGTTCTTGACTCAGTGTAAGCACTGCTCAACAATAATGAAAACATCTCCACATTATCAACACTGTTTTCAGCACAAATCCAAAACATAGCCCCATACTAGCTACTATGAAGAAAATTAACTCTGTCCCAGCCAAAACCAGCACAGTCCTACATCTCTTGCAGGGATGCAAAGTGATCCCTCAAAGCATACAGAGCTACACAGTTTATGAAATTCAGTCAGCTCTATTCCAGATAAATTCTGGGAAAAAACCCAAACCTTTGATGAAAGTTATTTTTTGTATAAAGGATTCATTTAAATATGAATCAATTCTTTAAAAAGATATATTAAGTTAGTACTCATGGTATGTATTTTCAATATAGAGAGTTTTCTAAACTGCTTTTCTGTGCTTTGTCAAACTTTAGTTTTTAAATATACCTTATTTCAAGAAATGGGCAGAGGTAATCCATTTGGCTGAATCCTATCAATAAACATATAAGATCAGCAAGTGGCTTCATCAAGTTCACCATGATTTCTTTGCACCATGCAGACAACTGTATGATGGCAATGAATGGGAGAAGTCAACAGACACAGCACAGTTAGTTCCTAAGCCAGGCTCCACATGTGCCTGGGAGTGAAAAATATTCCAGGGGACAGAAGTGTTCACTCAGCTCTATCCAATCATCCTTTCTCTGTAACCAATGAAGGAGCTGCTCAAGGTGCGGTTGCTAACTATGGCACAAGAGGGGTAGCAAAGGAATAGGAGCTATAGCCACCTCCTAAACTCACACTCCATCTCTTCTTCCTTTTAACCCAAGCAGAATTTGGCACAGCAGCACATCTATCTCATACCTTCAACAAGAAGAAAATCCATAATTTAGATATTTCTTGCCAGCTATCATTGGCTCTGACTTCCATGGTCAATCCTCTAGGAGAAGTTATCTAATTGATTAAAAATTAGTTAATTTGTAAGTCCATATGGGCTTCATTAACACAACCTGAGCACTTTGCAAATGGCAAAACACTCCTCCATGGATCTACATAGTGCATTTTAGGTGAAGCCACAATAAATAATTCACCAAGACTGAAAGTGGAAACACTCCATGACTTAAGATTTTTGGCACTTTCTAACTCGGGACAGATGCAATATAAATTCCCCTGCTCCATATCTAATAGTAACCTTATTAATGCCAGCAGGAATAAAAGAATTACTAGTTCTTAAGCTCAAATAACTGCAGAGGATGGTGCTAGCCAGGCTGATTTCTGCTTCCAGAGTGTCCCTCCTCTCCAAGGAGAGGAGGCAGTTAAGAAGGGAGTAATACAGAAAAGACTAAAAAGAATATATAAATCCATAAAGTAAATTAATCATTTAATCTGCAATGTGAGTTGTTAAAGCATGAAGGTACGTTTATTTATATTCTGCTTGGAAGTTTGAGAAAAACTAGTTCTACACTGTTTCAAGAATAGTAACTTTTTAGTCATTAACATTATCACCATACTTGTATGCTTATCATTAGGCATTCCAGACAGCAGTGATACCACAACCACACAGCATAGAGATACCCAGTTCTAAAATCTTCTATCTATATATGTGTGCAGGTTCTCATATGTCTCTCATTATTCACCACTACACCAGAGACAACACAGAAAGCAAGTAACTTGTTATCAATAAAAGGAGGACTAAATTAGTATCAATCAGATGCATTCAATGGAGCTTCAGCTTCACTAAAATGTACTTGGTTACAGACTTCTTTTTTTTATCTCTCATTTTTTTAAAAATGCATCCCTCAAGTACTCCACTGGGTTTGGCCCCACTGCTTAAAAAACTTAACATATATACTTTTTCTTAAAGAGAATAAAGCGGACATACGAGGTACAGCAACACAGCGATCTTTCAGAAGAGCAGGTGAGCAGGCAAAACAGACACTATACCTGGTGTGGGGTGTAGGGGCCAAGTGACTTTGAAACATAAAGAGCCTACATTTGAAAAGAGCCACTAACTGAAAGGTTTGGGCTTTTTTTGTTGTTGTTGCTGCTGGAGGTTTTTTGTTTTGTTTTGTTTTTTTCTTTCAGGTGACAATTTTAGCTCCTGTATTCTCAGTAAAGCATGAAATAATTCCTGGTATAGAATCATAGAATGGTTCAGGTTGGAAGGGACCTTTAAAGATCATCTAGTCCAACCCCCCTGCTGTAGGCAGGGACATCTTTCACTAGAAAGGGTTGCTTAGAGCCCCATCCAACCTGACCTTGAACACTTCCAGGGATGGGGCCTCTACAATTTCTCTGGGCGACCTGTTCCTGTGTCTCATCACACTCATAAAAAAAAATTGGGTGAAGTTGAGCAATTGAACAGTTGGAGATGTTTCTTCATTAAAAGTACACACTTCAAAAATATTCAAGACAGTATGGCTTTGGTGCGTAGGTTTATGTGGGCTTTAAAAGAATAAAGTTGTATTTTTAAAGTATATTGTTATGAGTTGTATATTGTTATGAGTTGTAACAGATTTTAATATACAAAACCTGACAAAAAGCTAAGTTTTCACTTGTTTTCTGAGTTGCTTTCTTTTTTTAAAGCTGTGTTTTAGCTTGTGGACTTTGAACTCAAAATTGTTCAGTAACACTTCAATTTCCTGTACTTCTAAGGAATATGACAGAGTCATTTTACCATGACTACAATAACTATAAGTTACACAAGTTCATCCATGTTCTGTATATTGATTTTACAAAATAATCCAAAGTTGACAATAAGTGAACCTTGAGATGAGTAAAATACACAAGAATCGAAATAAGATACTGATGCAGATTGTTCTGCAGCATACTTAAAAGTGATGAGAAGGCCACAAATCTTCAGTTCTCTTTAATTTCCTTTCTCTAAAACTGTGTAACCTTTTCAATAATTTCTATGTGGATGGGAATATGTGCCCTGAAACCCAAATCTAGACTATTCTCCAGTTTCATAGAACCAGATTATGACTACAGAGTCCAATTGGAGTCAGAAAATAGTAAATTAACAAGTCTGGAAAAGATTCTGTAGCATTTGTCTGAAAAATAAGTGTTATATTTTGTGTTGGTAAAGGTAAGTGGACAAAGTCTTGCACTTGAAATGAAGCAGCTACATACCAACTATGAGGAGGTTTTAATCTTCTAACATTATACTTTTGACTGGCTGTTGGGGCATAATTTGAAGAGGTCCATTTTTGGAGAGGTAAAGCATGTGCGTGTGCAGATGGGTGCAAAATGTGTGATACTCTTACCTACAGAACAGACTGCCATAGGAAAGTCTTGTTACAAATAGTCAAAATTCCAGACTTTGAAGAAAGCCCCCCATCTCCTCATCAAGAATTAATCTCAAACTGAAGGTATGAGCATGAATGGTTCACATTATCTTGGTCATGAGATACTTTCATGCATCAACTTCCCTAACCAACGAGGATGGGACAGTGAAGTTTGAGCAATCAGACTTTGTGAAAAATATGTTCATATTTGTCCTGCAAAACATCCCCTCTGCCTTTGCTTTTCACAAAAGGCTTCTCTTTTCAAGGGTCATGACTGTTAGAAAATTCACTTAAGACTCAGGGGATGAATAGCTATGTGGGGTTTTTTATGGTAACTTCAGATGTTATTGGCTTTTTGTTTCTGTAGAAGATTTTTTTTTTAAATGGGTGGCTGAAAAAATAAGTATGCACTGAGGCTTCCAATCCAAACAAGGCATGACATTTGTACTTTCAAAGTATTAAGTCTTTCCACAGATTATTTTAAAATAAAAAGCAATTCCACAAAGTGCCTATTTCCTCTCAAAATTGTTCACTGTGTTTTTTTTCTGGAGAACAGTGCATTGAGACTTGTATCATTTCTTTGGTGTCTGTTCTCTTTGATCCTAATGACACTTCTCAGTTTTGAAAAAAATGTTTCAAAAGACACTGGTGCAAGAGGTTTCTGTTATATTTGGAAATGCTGACCTTACTTCAGCAAAATTTACCCAGAGAAATCTCTGGTGTATTAAAGACAATACTTTGAACTCCTTCATGGTGTCTGGGAAAGTTCAGTTTGCAGCTTATCCCTACTTACTGGTTGAAAGGTTTCCTATGATGACTCTCAGCAATGTCAAAGACACTGAAAGATGGAAGTATGAGTGAAGAAAACATGAGGTATCAACTGTCTACATAGGATCTCCTTTAACTATCATTTGAATTCTTCTTGAAAAGATGATTTCATGTTTGAGCTTAGAACTAACAAAATGGCAAATATTCTAAATAATATATGTACAAATCATCCCATAAAAGAAACCTCACAGACACTGCTCACAAATTTAAACAAGCATACACACCTGGTATCAAAATGCTCAATAGAAAAAGTTCATTATTCAACTAAATTACTAGGAAAATTCAGAATAAAGAGAATAGGTCCTCTACCAATGCCTAAAGATGACAGCAAAAAGTCACTGTGTGCTAAGAGTAGGCTCCTAAAAGGAATAACACATTTCAGAAAACTGTATTATTGAAAATACCTAACAAAATTCATGATTGTGAATTAATGGATGCAACCAAAAAAAAAAAAAAGCCAACACACCCCACAGAATCTGATTTAATGTTAAATATCACATATCACAATTTATAGAGGCAATGTTTACAGTTGCTGAAGTATTAACACACACTCTTTTAATGTCATCGATATTTTGGATTGGTTGAACACAATGGATATATTCTTTTAGAAAATGAAAGTTCCTTCCTTATGCAAGATAGTTCCTTTTTTTTCCCCTTCATTTTTACTATGCTTTGTAAAATTCTTATGTATGTGATTAAAGGAGGAAAAAATTACATTACAAGTTGCATGTTTTTTAATATAAATTGTATAAGGATTATATTCTTCTTCTAAGAACATACTTGACAGATATGTTAGAATAGTGCTCACTTGTTCCTGAGGATCGTATTTATATCATCTAATTTCAAACACTCCGCTCACATTGTCTGAATCACCCCTTGGAGTTCTTGCTAAATAAGCAGCAGGAAGTAGGTAATTCACATGCTCCAAACTAGAACTTCCTTGGGTGCACAAGGGAGATAGTGATATTACTCTCTTAAGTGTTGGGCTATTTTTAGTTTTGGCTCTCAACCATTCCCCCAGCCATTAAAATTAGCTCTAACAGTTGCAGAGTTGCTTCATTTTAAGGAGATAAGCAACACATACAACATGACCATTCTTCTAATAGGAGATATGAGTCCTCTCCACGTCTCCATCCATTATTAGAGCTATCTTATGAAAATGTTACAGTATGAGCTGTATTATGCTGTGTTTGACACAATACTGGTTTAAAACCATGTAATGGTTTACTACGTATTCCAGAGATTCCCTACAGAATTTTCAAAAATTGTCACAATCCGGAAAATCAGAGACATGAAAAAAAATTACATGAACACAAGGTAAGATTTTCCTTTGAAATTAATAGTTTCCTAGCAAGAACTTTTATTTTGAAGGATAGCCTACTTGAGCTAAATCCCAGCAGTTTAGGTAGAAGTGCAGGAGTGCGGGAAGCAGTAGGAATTAGGTAAGGGAGGGAGGGGAGAACAATCCCTTTCTGTTTGCTTCTTTCTGAGACCACCAGGTGGAGCACAAGAGGCAGAAGAACAGCACATCTAGGACCTTCAAACAAATGTTGGTCGAGGTGAAGTCAAGAGCTACTTCTAAGTTGCTATATTAACCAGTTATTTGCTTACACTGACAGCGGGAATGTATCACCTCTGAGTTTCTTCTCCAAATGTACCTCAAGAAATAATCTTTTCTCAGCAGAGTAGTAGAATTTACCAGAGTTCCTCCAGTGTGCCCTAAAATGTCACAGTTCATTATAGTACTGTGCAATGTGAAGACAGTTACTGCCTTTTATGTTATAGAGAAACCTTTTTAAAAAGCCTAGCTTTATCAGTCTCCATTCTAGGAGGTTTTCAAAAACCAACTGGCTAAAGCTTAGAGCAGCCTGGTCTGATCTCGTAGCTGACCTTCTCTGAG
>VZSZ01002608.1:0-25657 GCA_013398815.1 Ibidorhyncha struthersii
GGTTGCAGCACATGGGGGACATGTGACACGGGACACTGAGTATGGCAGCACATGGGGGACAACAGGACACATGGCACCAGGATTGGTAGCACACAGGGGACATGGGACACCTGCGGGTCGCAGCACAGAGGGAACATGGGACACCAGGGGTGGCAGCACATGGGGGACAAGGGACACCGGGGGTGGCAGCACATGGGGGACATGGGACACCGGGGGTGGCAGCACACGGGGGATATGGGACACCGGGGGTGGCAGCACACGGGGGACACAGGACAGACGTGGCACTGGGGTTGATAGCACACGGGTGACATAGGACACCGGGGGTGGCAGCAGAGAGGGGACATGGGACACACATGGCATTGGGGGTGGCAGCACACAGGGGACACAGGACACCAGGGGTGGCAGCACATGGGGGACACATGGCACTGGGGATGGCAGCACACGGGGACAGGGGACACCAGGGATGGCTGCACATGGGGGATAAATGGCACTGAGGATTGCAGCACATGGGGCACACAGGACACCAGGGGGGGCAGCACAGAGGGGACATGGGACACACATGGCACTGAGGGTGGCAGCACAGGGGGACCACAGGACACTGGGGATGGTAGCACACATGGGACATCGTCACCAGGGAGAGTAGCACATGGGGGACAGGGGACACCAGGGGTGGCAGCTCAGAGGGGACATGGGACACACATGGCACCAGGGAACAGGACACCAGGAATGACCGCACGCAGGGCACACATGGCACCAAGTATGGCAGCACACAGGGGACACAGGGCAGCGGGGGTGGCAGCACCTGGGACCAGGCTCATGGGGACACTGCAAGCCCAGCACCAGGCACACGTGGCCCCAGCAGTGTCAGCACCAGGCGCAGGGGACTCTGGGGATGGCAGCATGCAGGACAAGAGGCCACCAGGTCCCCCAAGCCCTAGGCAGGCTCTGGGGGTGGCAGCACACCGCGCACAGGGAGTCGCAGGCGCAGGGGGACACGGCGCAGGCCGCCAGCGCTGGGCACCACGCACACCAGCAATCCCAACCCCAAGGACAGGGCACAGGACTTCCCCACGGACCTTTGGATTCTGGCACTGCCATGCGCCTACGGTTAGAAATGCCACCTCTCCTTCCCACAGGCCACGCCACGCACGGTCCTGGCTCAAGGCCTTTTTTCCTTTTACGAAGGGGACAAGGAAAGGAAATATCCCCGTGTGTCACAACGCATCACTCCGGAGAAGTTGCACATGGCAGACAGAAAAAAAAAACCCAACTAAACCATCATCCAATCTGCACTCCCAATCTCGATCTTTATTAGTTACAGTTTCAGAGGGGATATACAGTTTTGCTTCTAGATCTTGTTGAAAGCAGCAATGTCAACACTCTGCACCTGAAAGAGAACAAAGGCAGCAGCTAGAGGTCACCAAGGCATTTTCAAGACATTTAAAACAAGAGAAAGCGCTCGTATCGGGGATTTCTTCACAGCATGCGCTAGCGATGCTCAAAACAGATGAAGCGTGGCCCAGGTCTCAGGCCAGCTCCCCAGCTGTGCTAAGAGGACCTTTAGGGACTGGGATTTAATATTTTTGGCAACATCCATCACAATAGGACACCGCACTGCACCAGTTACGGCATGAATCTTTAAGACAGTCCAGCCTATGAAGAACGTACATAGAATCATAGAATGGTGTAGGTTGGAAGGGACCTTCAAGATCATCCAGTTCCAACCCCCCTGCCCTGGGCAGGGACACCTCCCCCCAGCCCAGGTTGCTCCCAGCCCCGTCCAACCTGGCCTTGGACACCTCCAGGGATGGGGCAGCCACAGCTTCTCAGGGCAACCTGCGCCAGGGGCTCACCACCCTCACAGTGAAGAATTTCTTCCTAATACCTAATCTAAATCTCCCCTCTTCCAGTTTAAAGCCATTCCCCCTNCTCTTCCCCAGGCTGACCACCCCCAACTCTCCCAGCCTGTCCTCCCAGCAGAGGGGCTCCAGCCCTGGGAGCATCTCGGTGGCCTCCTCTGGCCCCGCTCCACCAGGTCCGTGTCTTTCCTATGTTGGGGGCTCCAGAGCTGGAGGCAGCACTGCAGGCGGTGTCTCACCAGAGCAGAGTAGAGGGGCAGAATCCCCTCCCTCGCCCTGCTGGCCACAATTCTGATGCAGCCCAGGATTAAGAGTTTCTAACAACGCTCAGATTAAAGAGCAGAAGTTCCCAATTTACTCTTAAATAGGAGATCTCCTCCAGCCACAGCCACCAAGGTTAACCATTTGTGTGCCCACCCCGGTGCCGCCCAGACTAGGTGTAAGAGGAGGAGTTCCCCAAAATAACACTCGGTGGGGGCTGGATGAGCCTGCAAAATGGCTCTACAAAAATATCTGCATCCGCCAGCCTTACAATATATATTTATATATATACACTGTACAGGGCCTCAGCAGGCAGACACCATCCATTCCACATGTTTTTCTTTAAAAAAAAATAAAAATCCGTGTTTGCCAAAATCTGCAAATAAACCTTAATTAAAAGTGAGCCCGCGGGTCAGACATCACCCAGCATTACACAGCTCACTGAAAAGACTTACGTAGTCTTCAAACTTGGTGATCTCCTCCTCCAGGATGTCTGTTCCGACTTTGTCATCCTCCACTACGCACTGGATTTGGAGCTTCTTGATGCCATAGCCTACTGGGACCAGCTTGGAGGCTCCCCACACCAGCCCATCCATGTGGACGGACCGGACGCACTCTTCCATCTTCGCCATGTCAGTCTCATCATCCCACTGCAAAAGCAAGAATATAAACTTTAGTGTTTTCCTTGCGATCACCGTTAGCCCCAGGAGGCATCCAGTGATTTAAAATTCAACGCTGCACCTCTCAGTACATTTCAGCTGACCCAAGCTGCCCTTTCTCAGCTGATCCAAGCTGCCCTTTCTCAGCTGATCTTTCCCACCAGGATTAGCTGATGGGGTTAGCCAAGCTAAACCTGACTTCACAGCAATGCTGCATCTGTGGCGTTTCGATTCTACCTATAGGCGCTGCAGACGCGAGGGGAATTCTTCCTGCAGCAACACAACCGCTTTGGAGTGCTCACTTTGAATGACTTTTACCAAGGGCATCTCTCAGAGCTCAAGCCAGCCCAGAGGTTTTGTTCTACCGTGACAATTTGACAAAAACAAGTTTATTCTCATCTTTAGGGCATTTATTATGTCTTTTGTTCAAAGAAATGGGTTACTCCTGCTCAGGGGAACCTCAGATAACAGCCTGCACTCCCCACCGTGCAAGGAGCAGGGCAGCGGCACAAAGGTGGCAGATCCCGGCTCCAATATCCCACCTCGCTCTGACCCCTTGGTTTGGAAACCTGCAGGTCCTGACTTCACCCATCCCCTCTGCTGCACGAGATGATTCTCATACAGCCTCCTGCAGCACAGCCATACAGCCTCATTGGGGAGCTCCCCCACGGCAGTTACTCACTGGCTTCACATCCAGAAGGATAGAAGACTTGGCAATAAGACCCGGTTTCTTGGCCTTCTTCTCTGCGTACTGACGGAGTCTCTCCTCCCGGACTTTAGCAGCCTCTTGGTCTTCCTCTTCATCATCACTACCAAAAAGGTCAATGTCATCGTCGTCATCCTCCTCTGCAGCAGCTGGCTCAGCTTTCTTTGCTGGTGAAGCAGAAGGGAGCTCCACTTTCTTGGAAGGAACACTGAATGGTTCCACTTTCTTCATTGGGGTGACGTGCATTCAAATTTGCATGAAGGAAAAAGGGGAGAAAATTAACCTAAAGTTGAATCAGAGCAGCATTCCAGAGAAGTTCAGGAACAGAAGTCTACACTACTCAAGACAGTGAACGTGACCCACAACATGTGATTTGTGGGAAGAATCAGCTCTTGGCCATCAAAATAGGAATTCAACCAGACGGACCTTTGAATTGGTCCAGCATGGCTGTACTTACAGAGCAAAAAAACCACATAGCCAAGAGCTGATCCTTCTCCTGAAGGCTCAGGATATCTAGACCATAACGGTTTGCATGGAACAGCAGTTGGGAACGCAACCAAGTGTCTTCCCCCAGCGTGAGGAGGGGCCCGTGCATTCTGTAGGCTGTAGAGACCACCAACACCACTGGTAGCGTCTCTTCCAACCTACAACAAGAATTCATCAGATTGGTGCCACACATTCAGGTGCCACAGAACTTTCTCTTAAATTAAATGCATTCTTATAGGGGACGTATATATCGACTCCCAGTTTCCACAGATCTGCACGAGCTCTCCCTAGCTGAAATCTCTAACGTAGCTTCTTTGCTGGTCTTCGGGCAGTACACTCCTCTCTACATGTAGTTTTTGGGAAAGATGATGAGGCAGCTGCCAAAACTCCTGGAAAAGCTGTAACAAACTCATCCTAACTATAAGCATCTATCTCTCCGTCTTCAGCCGGCCAGGAGACCTTGGAAATAACCTGGTACGTGGGTGACTGTGAAGCATTCAATAACAGCACTTTTCCAAGGTTCACCTGGGTTGGAGGAACCGGTGAGGGCTGGTGGGAGGTAGATGACTTTTCCAGAGCGTTCAGGCGACTTTCCAACTTGAAGATGGCCATCTGAAGGTCTGCAACAACTGCGAGAAAAGGGAGGAGGGGAAAAGAAAAAAAAAGAGAAATAACCTTATCATGTAGGCTCTGCATCAGCTCTCAAATCACGACAGATTTGCTTCTGCTCCAAGTGGGTTTAACACCACCAGTTGCCCCAGTGAGAGGGAAGCCTGCGAAGCTGCGATCAAGACACTGGCACGCTCTCACCTGACAACGAGCTCACAGTAAGGGATACACCACACAGGAGCGGGACCCCATCTAGTTTTGCTTTCATGCCAGAAGATTCTTCTACTTACCACTGCGAAGGTTTTGATTTTCTACCTCCAGGTGAGAAATTCTGGACAGGAGTTCATTTTGGTCACCAGCAGGCGCAGAAGAGGTGGTGCTCGCACTCTGCAACAAGGAAAAGGGAGGTGAAACAAATCTATTCAGCTACTCCCCAGCTCAGCGGTTCAGTGAAGCAAAGCAGAGTCATGCCTTCAGGAAGAAAAAATTTGAGAGCTAATCTAAGAAGAAGGACGTTTTCTCTAAAAGTTTTATAAAAATATACTAGCTCTATAGAATGAAGCGTGGAACGTATCTCAAGAAATTTCAGCTGGCACCAACAAGCAAAGGGTAAAGTCATCCTTTGCGGTCTCAGATCACAGACTGTCACTAAACACAAAAGGTTTTGAAAGTTTCACACTGAGCCCCCTAAACAGGGCAGCTGGTCTCCTCCTGCAGACAAACCGAGGCACAGAGCACAGAAGCGACCGGCGTAACATCACACAGCGAGTCACTGTGAAAGCTGGAAAGACATCTCGGCGTTTCTATACTTCCACCTTCCCCAGTCCAACCTTTAATTCCTCTCAAAACAACTTAAACCCTACTTTAACATACCCTGAGGGAGCAATTATACTGATCCAGCTTCAAAAGTATTTGTTTTAACAGCAAAAGAGGCCTTTCTTTTTTTTTTTCCTAAGGAGGCCCTTATCCATAAATTCAAATCAGCTAAGGCAAACAAAATAGTAGGCCTTCACACTTTGCTTTATGTGTCATTTATAACTGAATACAATAATAGAGGAATAATTTATACTTTCAAGTGCACCCTGCGTGTAATCATAATGCAGCTCTCGGTTGCAGTTGACACGCTTCTGAGATCTCAGCAGGCACTGAAGACGGAGAGAGGGAAATACAGGGGTTAAGATGAGGAATACGCTGCACACAGAAAGCAGGTCTGGGAGATGCCTGGCCCTGGGACGGAGCAGTGCGAGCTGCTCCGAGCAGGAAGGTCAAAGAGACCCTTCTCTAGTGAGAGCCACCCAAAAAGGGGCAGGGGCCAAATGTCAAAAGCGCGCCATGAAATCAGTCTCCAACACAGCCATTGCGGGAGACGCCGGCTCAGGAACGTGAGCCCAGCTCTACAGTCCCCAGACACCAAGCTGGGAGCGAGACCTAAATGCTCTGCTCTAAGATCCTGTTCTATAGGGTGAGCTATGACAAATGCTTCTCATCGTAAGGAAGAACTTGGTCCACCTCTCCAAGACAGGGCTGTCCTTACCTACAAGGTCCTCTGAAATCACAGAATCACAGAATTGTCAGGATTGGAAGGGACCTCTGGAGATCATCCCGTCCAACCCCACTGCCAGAGCAGGGACACCCCCAGCAGTTGCACAGGACAGCGTCCAGGCGGGTTTGGAATGGCTCCAGAGTGGGAGACTTCCCCACCTCTCTGGGCAGCCTGTGCCAGTGCTCTGCCACCCTCAAAGGAAAGAAGATCCTCCTCATGTTAAGATGGAACATCCTATGGTCAAGTTTGTGCCCGTTACCTCTTGTCCTGTCACTGGGAACCACTGAAAAAAAGACTGTTCCCACCCCCCTGGCACCCTCCCTTGAAGTATTTATAAGCATAAGATCCCCCCTCAGTCTTCTCCAGACTAAAAAGCCCCACGTCCCTCAGCCTTTCCTCATCAGAAAGATGCTCCAGTCCCCTCATCATCTTTGTAGCCCTTTGCTGGACCCTCTCCAGCAGTTCCCTCTCCCTCTTGAACCAGGGAGCCCAGAACTGGACACAATACTCCAGATGCGGTCTCACCAGCGCAGAGTAGAAGGGGGGAAAAAAAAAATAAAATAATAAAAAAAAAATCACACAACCAGCTCCATCTGTGCACAGGTGACTTACAGTTGAGCGGCCTGACTGCCTCTTGTGACGGGCAGAAGGAGCTTCTTTGCTACGAGGAACTGTCTTCTGCTGCAAAGGGCAAAAGGTTTGGGGTCGCTTGATTCAAAACGGAAGATAGAAAAGGATTTCACTCATGCTGGAAGAGGCAGTTCAAATGCAGGGAGCAGATCCACATGCAGGACAAATCGTCAAGCAACGAGATACAGCCTCACACCAACCACACACACCGAGAACAAAGCCTGCACAGGAACATCTATCCATGAGCTCTTGCCATCTTCTTGTTAAACATCTCAGTGCCTGCAGAAAGGTCACGCAGCTGGGTGTTAGAACTAGACAGAGACGTCCAGAGCACAGTCTCAGCCATTTCCCCATCTGTAAAGTCAGAAGGGAAGCGGGTGCAGGCATTACTGCGGCACGCTCTGCCATCCCCACTAGCTCTCCTGTCATTAGGTAAAATCTAATACCTGACAGATGCAAAAAACATATGCAAAGTTACCGAAACTCTTAACAAATCCCCACTTACCACTAATGTATCTCTGCTAGAGAGGAGTAAAGCAACACAACACCGGTCTGCACTAACAACTCGATGAGCCCCCTGTACGGGCTTCCATTCTCACATGCACCACCGAGAACAGAGGCTGCTAGCCACAGTGGGCTCATCACACCAGCCAGCCTAGCCCTTAGCCTTATGCCCCAAGGACAAAACTTAAAGCTCAGATGAACTCGTTGCCTGACATCTTTCTGTCCTAGTCACACCATCAGGGCCAAGGTCGACGTTAATTCAGCGGAAAGTGAATTCTAGCAATAGTCACATCCATCCCCACGTCATGAAAAAGCACTTGTTTTGACTCCTGGTCAAACACAGGAGCTGTGTCACCTGCAGAGAGACACACAGCTGGGTTTTTTTCCCCCAAAAGCAGCCTGCTGATTCAGCTAAGCAGCAAGCACCACAGATATTTGCCAGTTTGAAGCCCTGGTCACGTTTTCAAGCCAAATGCTGAAGCATTTCAGCAAGTTCTGCGTTTGCCCTGGTAACTGGCTATCCTGCACACAACTGTGGATCATAGAATGGTTTAGGTTGGAAGGGACCTTCAAGATCATCCAGTTCCAACCCCCTGCCCTGGGCAGGGACACCTCCCCCCAGCCCAGGTTGCTCCAAGCCCCGTCCAACCTGGCCTTGAACACCTCCAGGGATGAGGCAGCCACAGCTTCTCGGGGCAACCTGCCCCAGGGGCTCACCACCTTCACAGTGAAGAATTTCTTCCTAATATCTAATCTAAATCTCCTCTCTTCCAGTTTAAAGCCATTCCCCCCTCGTCCTATCACTCCATGCCCTTGTAAAAAATCCCTCCCCAGCTCTCCTGGAAGTGCCCTTTAGGTACCAGGAGGCCGCTCTAAGGTCTCCCCGGAGCCTTCTCTTCCCCAGGCTGACCACCCCCAACTCTCCCAGCCTGTCCTCCCAGCAGAGGGGCTCCAGCCCTCTGATCACCTTTGTGCCCTCCTCTGGCCCCGCTCCACCAGGTCCATGTCTTTCCTATGTTGGGGNAATCTCATCAAAGATGAGAAATCTAAAAATCTCATCAAAGATGAGAAATCTAAAAATCTCATCAAAGATGAGAAATCTAAAAATCTCATCAAAGATGAGAAATCTAAAAATCTCATCAAAGATGAGAAATCTAAAAATCTCATCAAAGATGAGAAATCTAAAAATCTCATCAAAGATGAGAAATCTAAAAATCTAATCAAAGATGAGAAATCTAAAAATCTCATCAAAGATGAGAAATCTAAAAATCTCATCAAAGATGAGAAATCTAGAAATCTAAAAATCTACGCTCACCTGCAGTCTCCCACGGAATAGGTCAGCGCTGCTCCTCCCTGCAGTCCCGCAGGGAAAACATCTACAGCTTGGCAGGATGCCTCCAGCTCAAGACAAACCTGCCGACCTTGGGTGGTTGTGTCATTCAGGGGAAGTTTGAGGAGAAAAATCACAGCTCTTTTCGCCAAATGGCCGTAGCTATGACTTGCAAGAGTAAGGTGAAACTCTGCGCTTGACATTCCCA
Source organism: Ibidorhyncha struthersii (assembly GCA_013398815.1). Classification (NCBI taxonomy): domain Eukaryota; kingdom Metazoa; phylum Chordata; class Aves; order Charadriiformes; family Charadriidae; genus Ibidorhyncha; species Ibidorhyncha struthersii. Next base: position 8,796 of record VZSZ01002608.1, read on the forward strand.
ACAAGCAAGAGCACAGAAACATGACGTTTTGTTACTGCAACAGACCTTTTCAGCAATGTAAAATCCTACGATACAAACCTAGCTGGGTGTTGCTGTCAGGTGCTGTCTGTAAAGCTTTGTGTAGCACCCAGGGAATTGTGCAGAGCAAGGCGGAGCTCTACAACGCACAAATTCCTTCCCTTTCCACCCTTCCTTTGCCAGCTTACACTGAGCCTGCAGGTGAGACGACATTAAGGTTGCAAATACAGATAACGAAGCCCAGTATTCTCAGTGGGGCATTTAATTATGGACCTGTCCATCGGTATGCGGTAATACAGGTAGCATAGGCACTCGAGGAGCTGCAGCACAGATATCTGGGTGGCTCCACAGGGAGTCATTTCACCTCCGGGATTTCTCAGCTGCAAGTTGCTACTGAGGTCTCTGCAGAAATGGCAAGATTAATTAACAACCTGGACGCACCTACAGGTTAAACACCCACAAAATTAATACGAATAGTTCAGTGCTGTGCACCTGGATGAACAGATCCAGTATATTACATATGCTAAACTAATCCTAAACCAGGAGTCACTTGCTGCTCAGTGCTGTATTTTTCAGGCCTGTTTAAAAGGGAGGTTTACAACACAGCGGGGGCTCACAGCGCTCGGAGACGTGGCACAGCGCTTAAATCAACACCCTGCGGAATTCAGACATTATTGGTTAGTCCTGAGGAAACCCAGGGCAGGGTAAGCCTGAGCACAGCCACGTCTTGGTGGCGAGAAGAGAGGGTTGCCAGCCCCAAGCTCAAGCACGCAAGACATTAAAAGTCTTCACAAACCGGGCCAGCCGTCCTTTGGGAATGCATAACCTGTGTAAAACACAGTATAAGAGGCACAACGCTGAACCAAGATCCCAATTCTGGGAGATGGTCAAGCCACACTCAGAAATTGTGGAAAAGTTGCCTTTATGAGACTGTGGGCTTTCCTCCGAGGTGAGAATGTTTTTAAGTTTTCAGAGATGCAGTCACCAACCTAAAGCTATACACTACCTACAGTGTGTTTTTGTCCTACACACAACCAAGCGCTATTTCCTCTTCTGACTCAACTATGCCAAGAGGGAGCTCGATACAAGTGTTTGTGAATTTTTATCAAGGACAGTATTCAAAATCCCAAAGGTGGCGAGTTCCAGAGCACCAATTTGGTCACTTCCTGTGCATTGTCTCATGGTCAGAGCTCTTAAAACCTTTGTTTTTTCTAAGCCTAAGCCACAGGTTTTGTGCTGAACCCACATTAGCGATGCACTGACGAGTGCTGCAACCTATTCAAAATACTTTACATAGCAGAAGCACTCAACAAGCACAGAACCACACCACAGACTGCACAGAAATTTAATCATCCAAAGACTTATTACTTGTGAAGGGTAGAAAACAGAATCTCGCCTCTGCCTCAAAGGGTTTTCAACATCTGGCCCTCTCTATAGTTTGACTCTCTAAAACATACTTTAAAAATCAGAGATAAGAACACTGACTAATGAAGAAAAAGTTGGCAAAGGTCATGTTTCTTTTTGGATAAAGCTGTGAGTGCTTTGTGAGCTCCCAGACACAGCAAGGGAAGAGCTCTGTCTGGACAACTACAGGTAAGAATTCTACATATCAGCTGAAAGAAATGTGTCTGGACAACCACAGGTAAAAATCTCTTCCTTCGGTATGTCAGGCCCAACCAACAGACACAGCTGGAAAGCTGGCACTTCCCTCACTACGAGTAGTATTTGGAGGTATCAACCCTTTTCCCTTAATTTGAGTTAACCAGTTACAAAGAACACCACGCAGATTTTACAAGCTCGGTTACAGATGTCATGTGTAGGTTTTTCCAGTCCAGAGCTCATAAAACACTCACAGCTTCGACCAAGTACATCTATTTTGTGCATGCAGAGATACAACACCCTTCCCCTCAGGTCAGTCTACCTGAGCTCTAGAAACAGGGGAAGTTTAGCCACGATCACATACACAAAACCGTAGGGAAATGATGAAGAACTAAAGACCAAAAACCAGGAGGATGGATCCTGGCTGGTTTCCTACAGAAGGTGCAACTGTTCCCCGCACACACGCTTCTGAATGTGGCCTTCAGCAAGATCAGAGGTTTTCCAGGAGCTTTACTTGTTTGAAACCCACAGATACAGAAGCTTTGTAAGAGGGAGCTTGGGCACAGAGAGAAATAACGGAGCTTCAGACTCCCACACCAGCCGCCTACCCAGTGACATCCCTTTCGTTACATCCCCCGGGGAGGGTTTTAGGAAGTGAGAGCTCAGTCACCCGCTCTGTTGGACTTGCTTATGATCTCAGGCAAGTCAATCCTTCCCACATCTCAGGTCCCCAGCTGTAGGATTTCTCCCCACCTGCAGTCTCAATGCCACCAGCTGCAGTACCGCGCACGTTAACAACTTCGTATCTAGGAAAGCGTTAGCGATCGAGCAGATGTCAACCAGAGAGACTGTCTAAAGCAGAGATGACCATGCAAAGCGGGATGACAGGTATGTGCAAACAAATGCTTCCAGCATCAGAGCTTTGTACCCTTCTTCGGGAGGTACAAACCACTACCCTCAACCCTTCTAACGCTCATTCGTACATTTCAGAACACCGCTACCCAGCTGAAGCTGATCTGAAACCAGCCTTGGCTGAATTTCACACTAATCTTCCACCATCTTCCCATCTTACAAGAACCAACTCTTCACTTGCTACATCTTTAGACTCCTGACAATAACTCTGCACGTTCAGGTGGAAGGAAAGACTAAATCCTGACTGTAAAAACATGTTCTGTAGATCAGACAGTATAAATTTGGCTTTCTGAAACATAAAACCAAAGTTTAAGCACATTCTGAAGTCAAGCCTGCTCTACAGCACAGCTGTCCAACGTTAATGATGATCCTTCAGAAAGAAAAGCTACAAAAACTGATGTTTCAGACTTGTTTCTCAACAGCTCAGTCTTTCTAACCCACACAGAAGATCCGACCATGGTTTACTGCTTCAGGTTCCAGGGCAGAGATGTGGCAATGTGTGGAAAAACTGAAAAGGTGAGCTCTCCGGGGTATTTTATAAGCCAGTGTAAGGCATGATCAGTACGATGGGATTACAAAACAGTAAGGAGGTCACTGTTGCCGAGTGCTCTGCTTACCCAAACAACTGCATACTTTGAGAGCAGAATGGCAGCTATAGGTTAAATTACTACGGCACGCCCCAACAGCAACACAGATTAGGGTGCAAAATGTTTTCCTTAAGAGTTGTGCAGAAACGCAATGCTTTTCCTTCCAAACCATCACTGGAGAGGGCTCGGTCCACTTGTTGCAACACCCCAGATTCCAGTTTTAAGGCCCTATGGCTCAGTCCTGACCTTAAATCCTCAAACCTGCCAAGTTTTCTTCACAGGAACAAAAAAAATCCAGCAGATGAGGGTTTTTTTTTTTTTTTATATTCAGCACTAACCCCAACAAGTGCCAACAGGGGTGCAAAGGACTTTATATTCTCAAATTTCTGTTCTGGTTTTGGTCTGGTGCATTGCCAGTTCCCCCAGTCTTTCCCCATGACAGGACTTGGAGGACTCATGCTTCTCACGCAAAGAAACTCTTTTAACAGGAGTTACAGGCCAGGGCAAGAAACTCATCACCTTTGGCAAACTACAGACCATTCTGCAAGATGAGAATATACCTTCAGGGTAGACCAGAAGCACCGCCAGGCGATTTATATTTAGGTTTCCTGCCCCTACTCACCACATCCAGCCTCTGCTCCTGGACATGGCAGGTCTTGGAGGAAGCAGCAGCCTTGCCCAGCTTGAAAAGGTCTTTCCAAAGGCATTTAACACTATCTTGTGCAGAGAGTTCTCCAATCCTGTTGGGGACGGGGGCTCATTTCCCCACATATTTGCCTTACTGAAGTCCAAACTAAAAGTCTTTGACAGGGGCTGATAGTCTCTACTGGAAGCCCAAACATGTTATTTCAGATCTGAACTTAAATGAGCCAGTTCAGGGAAATCTTCCCTAAGCTGTTGGCTGAAATAACAATGCTGAAGTAAGAAACTAGCACTAGCAAACTTCCAAGTATTTTCCTACTCAACATGTTTTCATTTGGTTTTAACATTACCAAGATGTCCCAACTTTCCATTGATTCCCATGCTGTACCCAAGCTGTATTTGGGACCACTGAACCTAGTCAAAATAAATTTAATCCTTTCCCACCATCCTTTCAGCAAAAGTACTGCCAGGGCAGTACTGAGAATCTTGGATCGCTCACACGAGCGGTTGCAGAAGTTGCTTTTGTAGCACCCAGTTCCACGAGACCCCCATGGGGAAAGCAATTAACCTAACTCCTTTGCATTCACCCCATATGTACAGCTCCTTTCTGCTTATGTTAAGGATGAATATTAAATATTCCCCTTGAGAAAGGCTCGATTCCCTGTTGTTGTACTGATCTAGATAGAAACTGGGGGTGTTAAATACCCCAAGAGGAAGCCGTGAGGCCAAATCAATACAGATAAAGGACGGATACCCTCAGATGGAAGATATGCGCAGCTCTGTAGCAGTCCCATTGCAGAGGCAAGAAACCAAGATGCATGGGCTCTAGCCTGTGAGTTTTCTTCACTCACGAAACTAGTCCACTTATAAGTTTAAGATCTCAGCTTCGTACTGAAAATTTAAGTTTCAACAGTGCTGTCTGTACAGATCGGCTCAAAAACACCTCCAGAAAGGATGTGACTGAACTTCTACAGGATGGTCCAGACTTAGATTTAGTAGCCAAGCTGAATTCCCTAGATGCAGCAGATGGAAGATACCATTTTTTTGCACATACCCTAACTGAAAGCAAAACAGGAAAGAGAAGGTGGCAGCTCAGTGTACCCCAAGAGAGACATACATACTCCCGCTGGCAGCTCAGTGCGTTGGTACCCAGCAAGGTTATTTTAACAGCGACTCGTAACTTGTTAGGTAAGACTTGTGGGAACATTCCACCAGGAGAAAAAGAAAAGAAATGCACAGTTGAAGAATTTTAACCTAAATCCAGTTAGTTTTAAAAAGCACTGCAGGCTAGCAAGCAGGTAAGCAGCATGCACTCTAGTAGTAACGGTGCTCTTGAACGGATGGAGCTATGCTGGTGGTACACAGCGCTGCACACCTTAGTCTTCTCCTCTAACTTAAAAATAAGAAGCCACACAATCTATGAAGTGGTCACAGCGGAGTTCTGTGAGATGCACCACAGCTAAAAATGGTTGCAGGTAGCCAGCTGGTGAGAGAGCTTGGGTACTCACTCCGGCCAGCGATTTCTGGATATTCTCCCTGGCTCTGGCAATGTCGCGTAGGATCGTGCTGGCTCCGTTCTCCTGCAAACAGTGCAGAAAGAACCAAGATGTTTTTTTTAAAAAATATGAAACATGGGAAACTGGTCAGGGAAGTTAAAAAACAACAACAACAAAAAAAAAGGGGGGGTAAGAACAGGGGAGGGTTCCTTCCAATGATTCAGCAAGTACTGCAAAATTAGCTGCAAGGATTGGATCTAAATCAAGCAGCACCAACTGCAGTCCCTGGTCACATCAGGCCACGTGTCCAGAAGATCATCCAGTCAAGAGCTTTTCAAATTCGCCATTATTACCCTGAACGGTTTGGCCGGCTGCCAGCCAGGCAGAGGGTTGGAGTCACTTCAGTACTCCTCACAGATCTATTGTTAGGCAGCTCTTTTTCGGAGTATTACCTGCCACTGTATTCAGGCAAGAAGTGCCAGCCCTAACCGAAGTCTTCCATCCAGAGAGGAATGACCCAGAGGACACCAGCACAAATGTTTTTCCCCCGCCTCCAATCCTCCTGCTGCTGTGCCTTAGCCTAGATTTGGAAAATTCCCTTCTTAGGGCACAAACTCAGTTTCCATCATCACTGCCTCTCCCGGACTGCAATCCCACCAAGCAAGATCTGAGACATGAAACTGCCCACAGGCAAAAAAAAAAACAAAACATGTCAAACAGATCACAGAAGAGCAACAGCCTGGACACATTCAGGTGGATACTACTTCCAGGTTGCAGGAAAAGTTTTAAGGAGCGTGGATCTTTTTCCTTAGCAGGGAAGTAGCTGATAAACTGCTGCAGAATCTTCACCAGAGCCTTCACACCACCTCCCGCAGGCAGAACTTCTTCACTGGAAGCTCCTTACGTGGCACGAAATAGTCGAACTGTAGAGGTTTGCACTTTAACATCTACTTCAAGCGGTTATCTCTAGCTTCTAATTTTTATGCAAGTGTCCTCCTAGGTGCTGTGCCACCGCTATGCTAGCGTGGGCAGCAGGAATAGACAGAGTGTGCCTAGAAGCTATATTACTTAAGCAAAAAGCTTCCCCTTTAACACTTGCAAAACTGCCATTTAAAACTCTAAGCAGCTTTCTACATAACCAACCAAATGCATAAGCAGTTAACAGCTCTTTATGTAGCAGGAAGAGGTTATGATAGCTCTGTAGCTTTAAACAGTAATAATTTCAGGCTAATATTTAAGCTTGAACTACTTCAGCTCAGGTGTGCTTGCTTCCCCTCCACCTGCTCCCCCCAACTCACCAGTACTGTGATGCAGTCTTCTGCAGAAGCACACTGAATATTGCAGGGGGGTACAAAGAGAGGAAAGGAACATAATTTCTGGTCTCTTCAGAGCCATGGTGCCTCTCTTCAAACATCAAGCATCTTATATATACCCAGTATATGCCCTGTCAAGGGAAGCTTAGCTGCAACAAACCAGCATCTTTCCCCGGCTGAATGGGGAGAGGTGAATTCTTCGCCCAGTCCAGTCAACAGAACCACAGCTTTTGGGGCTTGCAGCTCAAATCGTGTCCCCATTAGATCACAGACAGCATTTGTGCCTTGCCTGAAAAGATTAAGAGTAACTGCTGCAACCTAAAACCGGTTCGCCTGTTCTTACAAGGGCGTCTGGTCTTCCAGTACACTGGCAGTACTGGAGAAATTCTTCACAGTCCACCGAAGATGGTATTTCAAAAGGGGTCATAACTGAAGGTAGGCTTAGAGAGCTCCAGAGAAGACTCTCACACTTGGAAAAAGCAGCACCCAGAGTAGAAATAATACAGAAGTGCACATCCCGGTGGGTCGTGTCCTTTCGCCCCCCTCTGTACTAGTTCTTAAAGCTCCAGCACTCTGCTAAACCCCTTCTGAGAACAAGCGTTACCTGCTGGTGGGAAGAGGTGCCAAGTGGCCCGTTCATCTGCTCATAGTATCTTCTCTCAGCATCGTCATACTTGTATTTCTCAAACCAGATCTTCTCATGCATAAAGTAGTCGACTGCCATGTTTCTGCAGAAAGGAAAAAAATAAAACACCAAAGTGAGTTCCTGGAAGTACTTAGGGTCAGCAGCTTGCAACGAGCTTGTCAGAAGAGCGTTTTCTTCCCCCATAGAGCTGTGCCTGCAGCTCTCTGCTTGGTAGTGGGAAGCTTTAAGCAAAGAGGATCTTATTAAGAAAGCAGGGCAGCCTAATCACCCACCCGTCTGCCTGGTCTGACCTGCATTTAGTGACAGGGTACCAAGTGGGGATAGAAGAAACCAGTTGATCTGTACCTTCTTCCACAAAAAAAAAAGCTTTCAGAGCAGGATTTTCTAGATGGGAATCTGCTGCTAAGAAAGATGTCTTGGGTATGAGAATCAAAAAGGGACTAACGCTTTTAATTCTTAAGACACCTGGCCACAGTGAAACCAAAGACCGAAGAATACGCAGCTCCAAGCAGCACGTGCCACGCTACAGCGTGCCAACGAGGGGGCACTCTATGTGACAGCCAACTGACACTACAGCTCACAAATTTAAACACGTTTCAGTCTTCCTTGAACACGACAACTGCGTTGACAGCAACTGTTGGCGGTCTTAGGCTAGTACATGTCTCTACCCGGTCACGCCATGCTTCACTAGGTGCACCACCAAATCCTCCTGTAAGGAACAGCGTGGCACAGCATACCGCCTGACGGCAACCAGCCTCCAGGAATCCAGGTAATAATTTACAGTGGCACCACAGGTAACCGCACACGTGCCCTTTTGGAAGCTGCTGCAACTGTTTAGAAACAAAAATCATCAGCAATGCAACACCTGCAAGGGACAGTCGCCTGGCATTACAAGGAGGAAGAGTATAAAACACCTTAACACTGCTATGAAATGGTCTGCTATTTTTCTTCAGCGCAGCAGCTTCCAAAGGTTAATTTCTTAACTTGAAGGCAAATGACAAAGCCCTTGCAACAGTAAGAGAAGAGGATGCGCCCTTATTTCAAGCCAGGGGACAGCTACAGAGCCAACATCAGTTTGAGGAGGTGGCGAGAGCAGGGAGAGAGCATCACAACCAAACCACACCGTTACCAGCTTCCACCACACAACACCAAGAGAGCAACCTGCAAACCCTTTCCTTATCAGCTCAAAATATTGCAGCTCTCCAGCAAAACACTTCCATGGAAGCCAACAGATGAGTCTCTTGTAAAATAAGCATGCTTCTCATCTACCTGCTCAGAAGAGACCACCATACCATACAGGTCCTCTACACCGAAGCCATTCCCAGCACTCAAACCCCCAAGACCCTGCTTGAGCTGCCAACCAGTATTATTATAGAGAATCCCACTTACAAACTTATGCCACATATTTTACAATGACACACGGACTTTCCTGAGGAAGGGTGAAAGGCATGAACAAATATCTACTTCTGCCCCACTAAAGAGCAAATTATCCCAAACAGGCCAGGGTGAAAGGCACATGATCTCTAAAGCTTCTCCATAAACCCCCTCTATCATTTGATGTAAAGATCTTAAAACCTTTCCAACAAATCCTAACAAACTCAAGGATCAGAAGTGTCAGAAATAAGGACTGATTCTCCAAAAGCCTTTTTTCCAACATCAGTCTCTACCTTAACACTGCAAAATAACATCTAAACCTTCGGACAGGCTCCCAGGGCGTTACAGCTCTCTGTGCTGCAGACTTCAGGGTTCAGCCAGTCATATATAAAAGCACATATTTAACACGGAAAGCAAGGTATCGCACTGCCCCTCATCCAGGACTTAAAAAGGAAGTCTTTAAATGTTTCTGTCCATAAACTGATTTATAACTGCAAGTTCAAACTACGACGGTCATCTACAATTTGAGAAGGAACTCCTCCTGCCCAGCTACATATATGCTCACCAAATGAACTGTAATCCAATAGCGCTGTCCCCAAATTAACAGCAGCTTCCAGACTGAATAGCCTAACAACCTTCTCCCTCAATGAAACAAATACAGCACATGCTTCCACCAGGCTGATGCTCTGAATTGTACTTCACTGTCATCCCCAAACCTTCTCCACGCCGGATACCGGTAGCGATGCTCAAATATAGTCACCTCTCACACGGAGCTCAATGCCCAGCCTACGTGCTCTGCAGGAGAACTGGGGATAACTGCTTCTCTGAAGGACCTGGTGGCATTTTAACAGAAATACACAGCCAATGACCACCGCTAATTTCTCAAATTCAAAGATGAAACACTGCATCTTACACCGCCTCAGCAGGCCTGTTTAAAACACGTGATTACTCCCTTCAACTTCTCACTTTTATGGCTTTTGGTATGCAACAACAATACAGAAAGGGGCACAGCCCCAGGCTCCCCCATATAAAGAGGGGGTCAAACCTTAGCTCACCTCCCAGCCCTGACGTTAAAACGTTTAACCTCTGGCACCACACAAGTCCTAGAATGGTTTAGGTTGGAAGCGATCTTAAAGATTGAGTCCCAACCCCCCCTACCCTGCGCAGGGACACCTCCCCCCAGCCCAGGTTGCTCCAAGCCCCATCCAACCTGACCTCGAACACCTCCAGGGATGGGGCAGCCACAACTTCTCTGGGCCGCCTGCGCCAGGGGCTCACCACCCTCAGAGTGAAGAATTTCTTCCTAATATCTAATCTAAATCTCCCCTCTTCCAGTTTGAAGCCGTTCCCCCTCATCCTATCGCTACATGCCCTTGTAAAAAGTCCGTCTCTCCAGCTTTCTTGTAGGTGCCCTTCAGATACTGAAAGGGGCTCTAAGGTCTCCCCGGAGCCTTCTCTTCTCCAGGCTGAGCAACCCCAACTCTCTCAGCCTAATACTACCTTTTGCCACCAGCATTGATCAGGAGAAGGGCGATCTTTGAAGGCGTTTCCCCCACCACCACCACTACCCTGCCCACGAACATTCCCCCTGGCTCAGGAGGAGCACTGCCCTACAGCAGCATGCGTGCACGCTCGGTCCTGCAAACACAAAGTCCGCCCGTCTTCTACACATGCAAATTCTTTCAGCTCAATCCTGACCCATCAGTTTTGCATGTGTGAGTGTTACCCCAGAATAAACTTCTCCTACTTCATTTCTGGCGCAGGTAGGATTGAAGCATAAGCAGCTGGTTGGGAGGGTTTTACTACTGCAGATTCCTGCATCCCCGTACTCTCTCCCGCTTTTGACATTTTCAGAGCCTCGGCTGCATAGTATCGTGACTCAGCACTGTCATATGTCGGCTTGTTAAGCCACACAGTTTCGCTGTCCTCGTGAAGAAAAAAGCAGGTAGGCGGAGGCTGGTCAGCATCACTGGGAAGCAGAGAGTTGGCGGCGATCTCCACATGTTTGATGCCCATTTGCTTTGCAGTGCTGTGGTCCTTCTTGTCCTCGTGGTGGTTCTTCAGTGCTTCGGGGCAGCCGCGTTGCTGCTGTCTGACTTTGCCCGATGGATGACCGTCAAACATTTTCTCGTAGAAGCTCTTCTCAGCATCATCATAGAGAGGTTTCTCTAACCACACCTCTGACATGAGAGCCTGCAAGGTCGAAATCTGTGGCTTACCATTTACCGTCTGGTGTACAGAGCCAGGCAAACCAGTAACGAAGGAAGAAGCGGAATCAGCAACGACATCTGGAGCTAAGCTTGGCGTAGCAGGAGTAGGCAGGGCTGTAACGTAGCCTTCATCCGGCGTTCTCAGCCCAACATTGCCAGTGTTTGACTGCACAGACGGAATGGTGAGGACATTTGGAGGAACAAAGAACTGAGATTTTTCAATAAACATCTCCTCGGCTTTATCAAAGTCAAACTTGTTGACCCAGACATCCTGAACCACATGGTGACATGCAGACAGCCTACCATGGGAGCAGGGCAGGGTTGCTGAAAGCATCCTGGGCTTAGGAACATCTTGGACAGCTTTTGACCTCACCACTAAAGGGGACTGCTCAGCAGTTACTGCAGTCTCAGATGCCTCCTGGATCTGACAATCTGCTATTTTTTTCCTGTACACACACTCAGCGTGATCATAGAAAGGCTTGTCAAACCACACACAGTCAGCTACCAAACCCGTCAGAATAGAGTCTAACTTGGAGGCCGCATTTTTGGGTTTTGGAGAACGCTTCCGTTTCCTTTGTTTCTTTCCATTCCTTGCCCTCTTCAGGTCACCCTTGAATTCACTTTCAACAGAGTCGTCATGGCAGACTCCGTTTACAGCCTCTACCTCCTGGCACTCCTCGGGGGCCACGGCAGCTAGCATCGCTTCTCTCTCGTAATGCAGTCTCTCTGCTTCATCGTATTTGTGCTTGTCTACCCACACTTTTTCTACGGGGCAGGAAGGCTTCCTTGTCCTCATCTTCCAAAGAGTGGCAGCATTAAAAGATAAGCACAACAATGTAGTTGCAGCAAAACTAGATAAAGCAAGGGCATGCATCAGACTTTAGTCATTTTTCAAGTAATACAAGAGTGTCAAAAGCTATCATGCCATTATTATTCATGGTAAAGAGCCTAAGCATTTAGTTCAATTTCTCCTTTGTTATAAATTTTAATTCAAAGAAATTCAACTGCCTAAACCAGGTCGTTTCTGAAATCAAAATAACCTTTCTCCTAAAATACTTCTGCTGTCCTGACAAGTATTCGGCACATTACTATTTATAAATAAAGGCACTGGCTGAAAGCACTTCAAATTTCACTTTTGAAGACAACTAGCAGGAAAAAAAAAACAACAACAAGATTTTGTTCAAATCCCTGGTAACATAGAAGATATTTTTCCTAGTTAGTAGATTAGCCCTTAATTACTTGTTCGGTATTTTCAACTAGGCACTAATTTGAGAAGACAAGCTAAAAATAGAAAGATGCCCCAATTACTGACTGTATTTTAGAGGTCATTGCTTACACTTACTCATGTTTTGCTACTAGAAAGCCAGCAGAGGGAGCTGATGGAAAAACTGTGACTCCGTTTTGACTTAAACCCCCAGTTAACAGCAAATTAAAATTGACCAAGAGCTGGAGAACTCATTATTAATTTAGCTTACCACGAAAATCTTCTATTGAAATGAAAAATATTACACCAACTTTGTGTTTTCCTGCCCTAGTCACACCTTACTAGGAAAAAAAAATAGAAATCAAGCCATTTCAAGCATGTGTAGATTGGAAATGATATAGGAAATACCTTTTTAAGTACAGAATTTACCATACTGCTCAAATATCTAATGGGTAGGTAATGACCTCTCCACCAAACTCCACATGGTCAGATCCCTGGAGTTAAAAAAAAGGGTCTGAAATGAAGTACCCATAAGCCAGCTCTCTCTTCAGCTACCGACAGCTGCAAGTTTTATAGCTACAAATTTATCTGTGACAGATTGCCAAATAAAATTCACATACAGCTGAAACAACCTCCAGACTTCAGTTGACAGCTTGCAGTTCCAGCCATTCTTGGAATATTTTAAAGCTTTAGGTCAGGGCTTGACAGACCAGTAAAAACCAATAAACCATTATTCCAAGTAAACCTTTGCCTTTGTAAACTTTTGATTTATTTTTTTATAGTTTCAAGTATTAAAGCAATGCAATACTATATTTAAATTACAAAAATCACTATGAAAAGCAAAAGTAGATATTCCCCCCCCCCCGCCCCGCAGGGTTGTGAAATTGCTCTTCCACCAGCTGCTGAAAACATTGGGACACAGCTAAAAATGTTTTAACATCTAAATCGAAGCCTATTTTGAAGGCTTCGTTTTACTTTACACTCTTCCAGTTATGGAGCAATAAAACACTTCTTACTACAGACAACCAGAAACAAACCAGTGCTTTCAAAAAACATTAATCTACTTTTTACCATCAACATCAAAACCACCCCAGCTGGAGGCACATACACTGCAAGGCAGGAGCAATGCTCTGAGCAACCAGTAACTCCAGTTTGCTCATCGGGATAAGCCCTGCTACTACAGCTTCCATGGCATTATCATCAAGCACTGAAAAATGACATCACGTACGACATGTGGCCAGAAGACATGCCAGTGCCACTAAAGAGCCTGCACAAGTTATTTTGAGGTACAAGGTTCCTGCTGGAATAAAATAAAAGAAATTGAGGCAGCCTCATATTCCTGATCGTCTCGGCTGCTGGACAAATAATTTTAGATATTTTTATATTCTTACATGGCAAAGAACATCCCCCTTAAAATAATCTTTCACGGAGATTTAAATGGGATTCTTGAAGAGTAACGTCAAGCTGAGGCAATGTCTGCATTTCAGTCATTTGGCAGACTGGAAAGGATTAAACGATGTAAATTAGAAGCGTTGTGCACAAAGGCCCGCGTTCTGCAGTAACAGCCAGCCGGATCTAGTGTGGTAACCTGCCAGCACAAAATCCACAGGGAAAGCAAACTGCCCAACTGAAACTGCATAGGCAGGACAATACATTTGAATTTTTAGGTTACTTCGGTCGATAAGGACTCCTAAACAGAACATCAGCTTTCTGCGTTTGCCTGACATGCCCTGCTTGGCTCTACAGTCACATTCATTTGAGTTATCCCCAGGAAAAAGCATAGTCTATAAGTGAATAAAGCCTTCAAGGAGATCCTTTATTGAGAAAACGTCATTACCCCAATGCAGGTGTTATCGTATTCTGAGGTTACAACTTAAAGCCATTTCAGGAAGAATCTCCAGCAGACGTAACAAAAAACCCGACATGACTCAGTGCAGCTCAAACTGTTACACCTTTACATATTTAATTTGCTATTAACATTTCTTATAGAAAGAGCACGACCATTTGACAAAAACAAAACTAAAACTTGAGGGGGGGCATTTTTATTTTTTTAATTATAGGTGATTTTGCTCATGCCCTTATGCAAACAGCTTCAAGCACTGGAGCTGCAGCCCCCACATCGTTCCTCTCAAGGGTGAGGTGTGTTATTGAGGACTCCAGCTATCAGCAGGTTCTCTCAAATCAAAGAGCTGTCTTGAATCAAAGTGAGACACAGGTGGTTTTATTAAATAAACCTGGAAAGGTACATTTATTTCCAGTGGAAATCAGAAAATTGTGCAATAATCTGTCTAGTAAGAAGTATCGGATCAGTGCTATATTCCCCTGATTTTCCAGAAAGTGCAAAAACCACACGACAACTAGAGAGTACTTACTTTTTTAGCTCCTATGATAGCATTAAGAAAAAAAAGAAAGTTAGAGAAAGTTTCCAGTTCTTGAGATGCAGCAGCTCATCAGCAAGGACACAGAAAGACAACAGCCAAATATATTATCATAAAGTTAACTCTCCCCATACATAACACATTTACTTAAATGTACAGCTGGTTTACTCTCCAGAACTACATTATCTTCAGAAAGCAACATCACAGACAACCAGTTACTTTTAATTTTAAATAAGAAGCAATTAAAAAAAAAAATGCACATATCCAAAAGGATCTACCCCCATCATGACAGGGAACCAGCCAGGGAGGCTGCCAACCTGCCATACCAATACTGTCAGCTGGTGCAGATGTGAAGCTCAGGTCCCCCAGTTTCAGGTAACTAAACACCAAGAGGAAAGACATGAAAGAATTCTGAAAATTTAACAGTTATAATGTCAAATTCTGAATTCACACGGCTGTAGTTTATTTCTACCAGAAGTTAGCGATGTGTAAAACATTCTGTGAATGAGACAGAAAAAACACACTAGCACCAATATTCAGCCTACTATTTTTTTTTTTTTTTAGGAAAAGCATCAATATGACATGTGAACACCAGCAGTAGAATTTCAGACTTTAAGAATTTAAGAGCCATACCTATGAGTCCACACCTATTAAGCCCGACAGGACACAGCTTCTCATGTCACCAATCCAACATTACACAGAAAAAGGGTATTTCTGCAAGGAAGCAACACAAACCCCCAGGCCAAAGCGACCACAAATGATCGCCATCAAATCTGGCTCACAGGAATTCAAGCACTGTTTTGTTTTATTTATTTTTTTTTAAAAAAGATTATTATCAGGGAAAATCTTTTTATAAAGGGAATTTACTACAACAAGCAGCAATACCATTTTCTGAAAAACAGTCCAAGATAATTGCAGCACTTATTTGTTTCCATCAGGGGCCAAACCTTAGATTCAGTTATAAAGATCAGATTTTCAGTGAAGTTAACAAGCGAAAATTGGGGGGGGGTGGTGTCATTTCTACTCTGTGTTCATAAGTTCCCCCAGAGGAACCTGGGAAAAGGCATATACAAGGATTTTAATTACACAAACCATCACCTGAGCTGGTGCAGACAGCCTGATGAGAGACAACGAGCTTCAGACCACTTAACACCAGACCAGAGCACTACCAGTTCTCCCAGCATCCCAATTCACTCCAGACAAGACATCAGCTCACAATCCTACTTCAGCCAAGTCTGCTAAATCCCAGTACGACGAGTGAAGGGAGTATACCCAATCTGACAAAGTCTGGAGGGACAAACTTACCTCGTCAAAGGTTTGGGAAGAAATTTAAACTGACTTGGACTTCTTAAGAGCCTGCACCTTGTCACGCTGCTCAACATCTGGTGTGAGGTAGTCAAGATTTACCACAGCACCAAACCACAGCCTGCGCGGTTGTTTCAATGTTTTCCACCTGGTATTCTCAACTACTGGCTTCACTTCCTCAAACAGGAAGTTTTACAATTATAAGAACATGCTACAGTTTTATGAACGCTCTCCACTGGCAAAAATCAAGATCACAAAAACAAGAGCTGAATTAGAAACCCACCAGTCCATGCCCGCTTGGTGTGCTCAGTCTGGCAGCTCAGGTCTCTCCTTCAAACCACATTCATCCGCTGCCTCGTAACGTTTTTCAGAAGTGAAGCAGTTTTTCATTTAACATTCATTTTTTAAGCACAAAGATAAATTAATACTTTGAGAGAGAGGCAGCAAACTTTCCAAAAAGCGTTTAAGAAACACAAATTTGTGAGTTGAGTAGAAAAATGCAATGGTTCTTACTGCGCACACCAGAGACTGGCTCCTGTGTACCCGGGACAATCTTGCTTTTCCAGTGACAGTGCAATCTATTGGGTGTTTTACAAAGCATAAAGCCACTGGAAAGGCAAATCCTATTATTAATATTTATCGATGCCAAATAATCAAATACCCCCAAGTAACCAAAAGAAAAAAATATAATCATCAGTTAATGTTTAGGCCTCCCATGTACCATTAAAGAGGGCTTACAAAAAGCTGAAAGAAGAATTCTTGATCATAGCTACTGCTTCAGAGCTTTGGGCTTGGTGTTGTCTTGTCACCACGTCCTGGATATTTCAAGCCAGAACAAATCTGTGCTGTACTTCCAGCACTGCAGGGAAATGCATGAAGTTAAAAATAGGCAATGAAAAGGTCTCTATTGTTCTGTAAATCCAAAATAAGCTTTGGACTTCAGCTATTTGGCTGCATTATCCCCTTAAGTCTAGCTAGTTTTTAAATAGTCAGTAAAACAAAAGCGTACAATACACTGCCCTAAGGCTGTAGGCAAAAAAAGAAAGTTAAGTCAACTCCATTTATTTGCTTAATGAAAGCCACTCTTTCTCTTCTGTCCATGAGAAAGTTACATTTATCCTGCATTTAGAGGTCTATAAAAGAAACATGATTTGGGGGGGGGGGGGGGGAGTCGAGTA
>VZSZ01002611.1:0-10486 GCA_013398815.1 Ibidorhyncha struthersii
GCCGCGATCGTAGAGCCGAGCCAATAAAAAGCAAACTGATATTACAATTTTGATTTCCCTGGAGGGCCGAAGGGGCTTAATGTAAGAATTATTATCCATTGTGAACAGCAGCCGAAAGAAAGCACAGACAGGAAGATTTAAATTTTTTTTTTTTAACTTAGCGGTTTTCCTAAGAAACATACATTCACTGAAATTTATGCCAGCGGAGTTTGTTAACCCTCCCCTTTGACATTTCAAGCTTCTCCTGTTGCCAGAGGTGACAAGCCGAGCACAAACCACTAATGCTTGCAATAAAACTAAATGCCCNAACTAAATGCCCAGGGACGAGCGCGATTTGGTGCAATTCCCCCTCAGGCGGGGTAAGCTGCAGAGCACGTCCAGCCTGCGGAGCCGCGGCGGAGCCGGGCCCAGCCTGGCCGGGAAGGCTCAGCTCTTCCCGGGACGCAGCTGGGAAGGGGCGATACGGAGGGCAGGGGCTGGCTGCATGCGCATATATATAAAAATAAATATATCGTTTTAAATGTGTGACCGGACACCCTTGGCATCTCTGTAAAACCTGCCTCGGAAGCAGTATGACAGGCCATTGATGAAATATAAAATTAAAAAAAAAAAAAAAAAAAAAAAAAAAGGGGAAANAAAAAAAAAAAGAAGAAAAAAAAAGGTGAAAGCAGCACTGAAAACCAGTATTAAAAGCATTTTAATCATTGCCTGACTCGTGGCTCCCGCAGCTCAGCACCGGCTCCCGTCCGGTAGGTTTCTGCAGGATGTTCATCTGCTTTCTGTTACTGGGCTGATTGCACATGATTCGCAGTAATGATTGTAATGGTGGTGATTTTCTGTCTCTTACCTTGCTCAGATAGCAGCAGTTCGTGAACTGATACATCTTTCCCTTTGTCAGTTCGAAAGAGGACACCTTATTTGAACCACATAAAATATCCTAAATAAGGAAAGCAGGAAACGTTTCTAACCGCTGCCTCTTCTCGACTGGTTGGGGCATATCACAGGGATGAGAAAAGAAAAAGGGTTTCCAACCAAAAGAAACAAGAGCCAACCGCTGCCTTTTAAAGCCAAGATCGCAGTTGTTTAATACTGTGCATTTTGTTTGTGATTTGCCTGGTTATAAGGCAGCTACGAGGTGCAGATACACATTCTGTGGGTATTCCTCCCCTCTGCCACACACCTGTGCCAAAATTCGGATTCCTCTTTATCTGCAGAGCACGGTCCGTAGGAGCACCGCTCCTTTCAGCAGGAGGGCTCCGTCCCCGGCGGAGGAGCGGCCCGACGGGCAGAGTGAGTGTGGGGGCTCCGGCCACCCCCAGAGCACCCGTGCCACGGGCGGCCCGGCGAGGGCCTGATCCTGAGTGGGGGCTGCCGGGGCGCAGCTGTAAGACAAAACCTCTAACAGCCGGAGACAGATGGGCTTCCCGCAGGTGCTAGGAAGCATACCAAGGCAATTTCCCCTTAAATACTTGCTGGCCATGTTCCCTCCTACTACCCAGCGCCGATGTCTGTCTAGGTTTATTCTTTTCATCATTATTTATAAAGTTCTGACCCCAGAGACAGAGCTCTGTGGCAGCGCCTCGCTTGGGTTGGGTTCTGCCTCTCCAAAACACAAGATGCTCCGCTTCCCCTCGCCCCTTTCGCCAGTAGCTCCTGCAGACCTGCTGCATGTTTGCTATCAAGCAGCACTGATTACACATGCCATCATTTCTGATGTTCCTCATTAGTCTGTATCATTATTAGCAATTCAAACCAGCGATTCTTTTTCAGCTGTAATCCTCCAATTCCACCACGAAGGGTCCAAGGCTGCAGCGTGGGGGGCTCAGCTTTTCCTGCCCTCTGCCCCGACAGGGCCAACGGTTCCTCCCGGAGCCCGAACAGGCCAGGAGCACGCCGGGCTAAGCCCCAAATAATAACAGAAAGTTAATTCATGAATAGTTACAGCATTTCCTTCAAGGCCGCTCTCCCAGGCGGCCAGGCACGGGCTTTGCGACTCTCTCGCCTGACGGTGTCCTTGGAGGGAGGGGGAGGGCGCTGGCCCCATTCATTCCTACCTGGCCGCCTGCAGCCTTGGCCAGCTGGGCTCTGGGTTTGCCCTTCTGCTTTTGTCGGCTCGGGCTTGCACGTGAAGTTGTGGCCAGTCTGAAAACTGGATTATAATATAGCCCTTGCCGAGGTCAACACCGCGCTGGAGAAAGACAAGAAAAGGATGAGTAGGTAGGCTTGAAAAAAAACCCAAAACAAAACTAAAAGCCCCACAAAAACCAGAACCCACCCACCCAATCAATAGGATGCCATGAGGTAAGATGCACACAATGAGACCCTGTTCCAGGTTGCCAAGGCAAATCTGTCAATAGAGTATTGAACAAGCAAATCTGACTTGCAATTATTGTCTCCTTCTAAACACGAGCTGCCCCTTTGCCTCGCAGTTCAAACCCAACGCTGGTGCTGAGCAGCTCAGCGATCGCTGGCCAGGGCTGCTTCAAAATGGTGCAAAATGGTGAGGGAAGAGTCAGCTCCGCTGGAAGCTGGGCTGGAATTTACTCCACCGTGTGCACTGAAAACCCCTGGAGCGTCCCCACCGCCTCGGCTCATGCAGCTGAAGTGACACGTGCCCTGCCCCCAGCGTCGCCGGCTCTCTAAAGCAGCAAAAACCCCCTTTGCAACAAGCTCTTTACTCCTCGAAGCTTTCAGTGAAGCACACAGGACCACGGGGCGCACGAGAGTATTTTCAGGCACTGCTGCAGGAAGAAAACCAGCACAGAGAGAGCCCAGCGTTCTGTAAGGCTCCGGAAAGCGCCATAAAGAGTCTGGGCACTCACGGCCGGGGCGGTCAGCGTGGCGCACGTGTGGTGGCCTTACAACCAAGCACAGCAGCAGGGTCTGGAGCTGCCACCACCCGCCCGGAGGCAGCAGCGGGAAAATCCAGAGACAAAACCACCCCGAACTGGGTCATCACATGGAAATTTAAATGGCTTCACAAGTGTGTTGCTGCAGTCGCTGCGGGCGCACACGGGGCCACGTTAGATGAAGTCTCTTCTCTGGTGCTCCTTCCAGCGCAAACCAGGAGAGGCTGCGTGCGACACCCCCGAGAAGGAGACACTTGTCAGGAGTACACAGTGCGCTTCCACAGTGGTTTAACAAAACACAATGGAGCCTGCTGCCCTGTAGCCGATGGAGGGGCCAAGACACCCAGTACCTGTGGCACCATCAGCCAGAGCCGTCATTTTGGGGGGCATGGCTGGGGTCCCCTCTCCCACCTCCCCTCACCCCCGCAGCCCCCCGATAAGGAAGGAGGCGACAGCCCCGCTCCGCAGAGCCGCAGTGCGCGCCAGCGGGGAGGGCAGCGCCCAAGAGCAGGTTCCCAGGAGACTCCATCCCTTGGGAACTCGGATGGGAACCCCCCCCTTCCCCAGGGCCCTTTTCCGCTGCGCCTTCACCCCCAGCCTCAAGCATGGGTGCCAGCCAGGGAGCCTCGGAGACCATCTGTCTTTAATCTTCTTAGAGTCGGGCAAGTCAGGAGAAATTCAGAGGAAAGAGGCACCAAAGTCCTCTGTCTCTGGCTGTGACCCTCCTTCCACGGCACAGGGCTCAGCACCCACCTGGGGGGAGCAGGTCCTGTCTGCCCCACGTCCCCAGAGCAATGGGGACTGCCTGGGACACCAGATAGCGAGCACCGGGAAGGGTTCGCACCTGGGAAGCGCTCCCTTTGCCGGGTAGGAGCAAGAGGGGCCGTGAGTCTGG
The DNA here is from genome assembly GCA_013398815.1 of Ibidorhyncha struthersii. NCBI lineage: Eukaryota > Metazoa > Chordata > Aves > Charadriiformes > Charadriidae > Ibidorhyncha > Ibidorhyncha struthersii. Next base: position 3,745 of record VZSZ01002611.1, read on the forward strand.
GGCAGAGGGAGATGGGAATCCCTTCCCCTGCGCACCGCAGGGAGCCCGGTGCACATCCTCTCCCTCCTCCTGCCCCGCACCTTCTCTGCCGCCCCCTCGGCTCCTCGAGCAGCCCCGGAGAGGGCTGTACTTGGAGCTCTCTTCCTCCTCTTATCACTTAAGCCGATGCCGTTCCTTGGCAGCTGAGTGTAATTATGAGATTTTCTCCATCAGAAGCGGGTCTGCGCATGTGTCTCCCGGCGAGGCTGCAATCTGCTGGTGGCAGCAGCGAGGAGCTGCTCAGCTGCCCAGCGAGTTGTGAAAGGATCGAGATGTTTTGTGCAAGCTTTTCCAGTCTTCACCATCCACTGGAATCACAAAAACTTCCATCGAAAAATAAACAGTGCCAACACGCTGCAAGCCCCAGACAGCTCAACTTTCAAGCTGCTCCACAAAATCAAACAAGAAGCTGCTGGAGTCAGATTTAATTTTGGACACAAACCCCCAAGTAAAACATATTGAACAAAGGTTCCTCTGCAACAAAAGCCACACAGGGAACAGCCGAGTCCCGCACACGGGCCAGGGGCCGGGATGGCTCTGGCTGGCCCTGGCCCAGGCATAACAGCCTGGAGGTGGCTCTGGATTTCCTCTCCTCTCCCCTCTCCGTTCTCCAGGTAGATGGGAGCTGCCGCCTGCCCTGCACCCGCTGCGGAGAGCGTGAGAACGTCGGAGGCTCCACGTTGTCTTGCTGAGGAGAGCAGGTTGGGGTGGGGATTAGGGTGGTGGTTTGGAAACGCCATCGACGGAGACAGTGGGGAGAAATTATCCTCTGTGGCTTCCCAGGGCTTCCCAAGGGCTTTTCCCCCACATGACTCTCCAACACACTCGAGAGGAGAGCAAGAAATGCCCTTTTCCTTCGGAGCCGGGCTGAGAAGCTGCAGCTCATTCCACACCAAAGGTGGAAGGACAAAAGCCTCCAGGCAGACACTTCCCCCATCGCAGCAAACAGAAGCCTGGCCTCTGATCGCACTCCTTAATGAGCAAAACCACCAAACTACTCCTAATAAACTGAGTCAAAGCACACACCTCCAGGAGGGTCCTTATCCCATGCTAGGAAGGCAGTCTGAGATTTGTATCTAGTACAAAGTCTTGACCATGCAAAGGAGTCACCGGGCACAGGGGTTGCCCTGCGCGGGCTGATGGCAGGATAAGGGCGCAGGATGCAGCTGCGCTGCCGGACAGTTAACCGGAGCTTCCAGCGAAGCGGTTCAGCCAGAGCTTCTTGGGTGGCTCCATCTCTGCACGGGCAGCCGGGGGGGTGGCTTCGCTGGAAGCGCAACAGTTGTGAAACACGAAAGCACTACCTTGACATTCCAGTAACCAAATTCAGAGAAGACCGGAGCAGCTCTACCTGAAGTTTCTTTTAAAAGCATCACCTTTCAGAGAACATTGAACACAGGGAAAACCAGTCCCCAAAACATCCTCAGGAGATAAACCACGACCTGAACCGCAACAATAATACATGTTGCTGGAACTGCCGTATGCAGCAAAACCTGATTCCTCCACCCCACACGGCTGCAAAGCCAGCCTGGTCTGTCCGTGCCCACGGGGATGCCAGCGCCGGCCCCCGCTCCCCCCACACCGGGCTGCTCCTGACCCACGCGCCCGTCCCCCCGGAGCCGGGATGGCCCCGTGCCCGGTCCTCCCCGCTGAGCCTCCAGGCACTCGGCGCTGCTTTCCCTCCCGGGCAGAAGCTGGGCTAAGCCCCGGGAGAAGGGGCTTCGGCCAGGCTTTTGGGGCGCAGCGAGCCCAGCGCACACAGAGGTGCAGCCCGGATACCTCGTCCCGTGCACAAACTCCTCCCGGGAGGGACGAGTGTCCCTAAGCCCTTCCCCAGCTGCAGAGGCATGGGTCGTGCCAAGCTAATTGAGTGCAGCGATAGATTGCTTGCTTTGACGGATTGATTCGCTGAGATTCCAGCCGAGGAGAGTGTGCCTTCACCCGGGCGCTGCCATGAGCTGCCGCGGAAGGGCAGGGTGACAGCCCCATGGAGAGCTGCTCCCGGCACACGGTGCGTGGGGAGGAGGGAGAGAGAAGGGAAGCGGGGAAATCTGCAGCCCTGCCGTGCCGGGACCTGTGCAGCGGGTACAAAAACAGCAGAGCTTTTACCTCCCAGCTCTGCACCGTGCAGGGGCTCTGCTCCCACGGCCGCCCGGCAGCATTCGTGCAGCACCCGGCACTGCCGAGCCACGGCTCCGGCTCCCACCCGCTGCCAGGACCAGCTCCTCTGGCAGCGTGATTAGACTCCATGTGGCACTGATCCAGACTGGCACCCCGGCCTCCCCTCCCTGGGCAGCGCCGCGATGAGATCGGGAATTGCCCACAGACAGAAGTGATAATTACTGGTTTGGGCTGGGTCGGCTCGGGGAGCTGCAGGAGGACGAGCAGGCGAGGGCCCTGTCAGCACACGTCCCGCCGCACGGTCCGGGAATGGCACACGGCAAGGCTGGCACACGGGCAAAGCGCTGGTGGGTTGCGGCAAATTGCCCGGCCCTTCCCCAGCGCGGCAGAGCTGAGCCCTGCGCTGAGCTGCTGCGAGGACTGCGGAGGGGCTGACTGCCACCGCACCGCCACCGCAGGGGGCTTTCGGGCTCTGCAGCTCTGGGGGTCACCCCAGGGGCCCTTCGGTGTCCCCAGGGCTGCGGTGTCCTGGCCGGTGGCACCACGAGCTGCGGCTCCCACGGAGCAGCCAGCCCGCGGCGTGGTGGCAGTGCAGCGGGCGGGTTTGGGGCTGTGCTCTCGGGTCTCTCCTTACACGAATGGCTCCGGGGGCCTTGCTCCAGGCACGTGGTTCCCTCGGGCGTGAGCCGGAGCTGCTGGGATGGATTCTGCAGCCGCACTGTGAATGCGGAGACTGTGCAGCCACAACTCGACCGAGTGCTGCCATGCAGGAGCGAGGGGCTGCGGCCCCTGCGCTTCTCCCCTCTGGCAGATCCATCGCTGGCATCCGGTGGCCACAAAATGCAGTGTTTGACAGAGGTGTCTCGGTTTCGAAAGGGCGCCGCTGGTTCACGCCCGAGCGGCGAGGCCGGGGAGTCTCGCCCGCCTGCACGCCGCTGCTGCGTGCAGGCAGAGGGAGGAAGTGTGCGCGGGTCTGTGGTCAGGCAGTTTCCATCCTCCCTGCACCTGAGCCGAGGCAGCGGCGCAGCTCCCCGGCAGCCCTTCCCTCCGGCTGCCTGCCTCGAGGTGCCGGCCGGCTTCCTTCCGCCCGCGCCGCTCTGCCAGCATCGCCTCGGCGGGTCTAGCCGGAGCCCACGGCTGATTGCAGGACCATTTCACCAACCCAGTGCCTGCCCCGGCACTGTGTCCTCTCAGTGGATTACACCAAGCATTTATGTTTTTAAAGGTTTTGGAAAGATTTACTGGGCGTGCTGGCCGCCCCCCCGCCCTTCCCCTGTCACCAGAGAGCTCTCTGCTGTAAAGCTGCTTAGTCCAACCCAAGTGGAACTGCATTAAAGCCATTAGGAAGGCTCCGCGTTTGCCTGGGGGTGGGAGCCCAGCGGTATTTACAGGGCAGAAACTCGGAGGGTCGATGGCCTCAATCCCCTCTCCCGAGGCATCACGCAGCGCGGGGGTCTGCTCCACGCCCCCGACCCTGCCACCCTGCGGGGCTTCGGCACCCGCACCCAGCGTGGGGCATGCCGCCGCTGCAGAAAGCTCAGCCCTGGGCCTGGCCGTGACGTGCGCGGTGTATGAAGGTTGATAATCTGCAAGTCCATCGCAGGTGTGTTACACAGGGCGCAGCACGCGCTGGGCTCCCGGCTGGCCGCTGCCGCGGGCGCACCGGCTCACGCCAGGTTTAGGCGACTGGAAAGAGCCACGCAGGAGCTGGGTGAGCACTACTGGGGAGATGCATGCTGGTCGCTGACTGGTTAGACTGGCTCCAACCTCTGCCCCTCCTTGGACTACCTGTATTTGGTTATATAGAGACGAGTATTTGCTAAGGGACGCGAACTGGACTCCCGGGATCCTGCACTTGTCCTGCCCAGCAGAGCGGTCCTGCCCCATAGCGACATCGTCCTGGGCTCCGCGAGTGACGGTGCCTCAGATGCTTTTTCATGCTGAATGTGCAGTTGAAGGTGTTGCAGGAAAGACATTGCAATTCACCCACAGGAGAGTGGCAAAGCAGCATGGTGGGGGCAGGGTGCTCCGACCTGGAGAGTCCCGCAGCCTGAGAAACCCCCACATCAAGGGGCTCTCTGGGCAGGGGAAGCCTCTGCTGAGTCCTCTGCTTCTGCTTATAATTCGTTGGGCTATTTTAAATGGTATGATGTCTTCTCAGCAGAGGATGGCATCTCCATGGGAAGGTCGGGCCCCTCCGGGCGCCGTGCCCCCAGGAGGAGCTGTCAGGATGGCACGAGCAGACAGAGTCTCACCAACAGGATGCACTGTTTTCACCTGAGAAAGAATCACCCTGGGATGGAGGCGAGGAGCCCAGCAGGGCTGGCGGGGGCTGCCAGCAGCATCCGAGCAGCAGCAGCAGCAGTACTGTGACGGTCACCCAACACCGGCCACCTTGCAGTGCTGAGAGTCACCCATGGGAAAATGGCAGCAAGCGACTTGGCTATGGCAAGGGGAGACACTGGCATGTCCTGGGAGAGCAGTCAGCAGGCGCAGGGACAGGGCTGCTGTCCCTCAGAAGGATAGAGAGGTCCCTCAGAAGGATGGAGATGTCCCTCCTTGCGCAAGGCTGAGTGGGGCCGTGGCTGGGCTGGGGGCTGTTCCTTGGAAAGCTGCAGACCCTTTTCACTTCCCCTTCTCTCGGGCGAGTGCGTGTGCCCTGGGCAGCTATTTTTAGGCTGCTGCTCGCTGTCTGGTTTCCCCTGGGGATGCTGAGCAGGTTCTGGGAACTCCAGCTGTCTCTCAGGCAGCGCGAGAGGTGCTTCGCTTCCTGGGCTTGCTCCTTCGCTCCTCAACACGTGCACCAGCTCTGCTGCTCTCCTGCAGCCGCCCTGGCTCGGGAGACCCCCCAGCACACCCCTCGCCAGGGCCGGCAGTGCCAGCGCTCCCGGGATGGACAGGACAGCCTTGTCCGGGGGTGTGTGTTGAACTTCACCCCAAGAGCGTTTCCCTGCTCCAGGGGTCTTGGAGTTTGTACCTTGTGGGTGCTGCAACCTCTGGGGTGCACGTGAGGGTCTGCTCACCCACATTGACACCCTGGGGCTGAGGTCAGTCTGGGACAGGGACACGCATGGGACACCATTCAGGACAGCTCTTATAGCCATGTGTGCACAACACTTGCGCCGTGTCCCCAGTGCGGTCCGAGGGCAGCCTGCGCACTGGAGCAGCCCCGGCCAGTGCCAAACCGCCCCTGCGGTCCATGGGAGCCACATGCCAAGGACCCAGAGGAACACCGTGCTCCCTCCTGTCCCCCTCCGCACCGCCCATCATGCAGCGGCGCCGGCCCCCAGCCCCCGGCTGAGCCGGTTTAGGTTGACCATGGACCTTCACAGAGGAGCTGCGTGCAGTGGGGAGCCCCGCCAGCCCAGTCGAGAGCTCTTGTTGGAAACACACTCTCTGTTTCTCGTCACAACGGGGACAATTTCAGGCTCCAGTGGTTGGATCCAGCTGGGTTTCCCTGCGGAGGAGCATCCTCCCAGGTTGGCAGCGCAGGCTGCAGCCAGGGCTGCCTCACTGCCCTGCTCGGTCGCTGCTCGCTGGGATAAACGCTCAGCACCGGACCCTGCGGGGGCTGCGACAGTCTCAGTCTTCCACCAGCTGGGAAAGGTCAGGAAAACCTGGGAAAGGAGCCAAGCAAAGCGGCTTTGCCACTTCCACCAGCAAAGGGCAGCAGGGCCGTATGCGAGAGCCCAGAGGGCACAGGTGAGCGTTAGCCCGGGGAAGGGCTGCGGCGTCACCCAGGGTCTGCGGGCTTTGGTGACGCCGATGATCGCAGACGGGATCGCAGGGTGTGCGGATGACTGCAACGCTGATTCGTGGAGCTCTGTCATTAAAAACACAGCCACTGTCCTGGTCCCCGAGGATTTACTGCCCGCAGCCAGGAAATACAGCAGATGCAGCCTCCTGGCGTTGCTGGTGCCGGAGGGGACAGCGGGAGCCCCGGCACAACCCGGGTTCATCCCTGGGCTCCCCTCCGCAGCAGCCTTGTCCCGCCGCCCCACTCCCGCTTCTGCTCCCTCTTCTGCCGCGACGTCCTCGCTGAGCCCACGCTGCGTTTCCTGGCCCCCGGCACGGCTGGCGCTGAGGGATGAGGTCTCACGCGTGTCCCCAGCCCGCGCTGGCTCTGAAACGGAGGCGAGGAGCTGCTGGAGCCGCACGGTGACGGGCAGCAAGTCAGCACGCAGGAGCCTGCTCTCGGGGGGTGACACCGTGGGGACGGTCGAGTCATTTGGTTTCCGACACACCCCGTGTGTCGCTCGGCGGGGCACACCCTTTCCCCCGGTGGGGAGCCCGGTGCGCCCGGCCGCAGCATCCCCGCCAGCCCTGCCCGGGTACCGGCAGCAGGAGGGTTCCCAGGGCTGGCGGTGCCATCGGCCCCTTGTCTCGCTGCCGGTTGGCAGCTCATTTCTCTGCAGCACTGTGAGTGAAACCGGGGCTGTGCCTCTGCCCCGGCTTGGTGCAAGATGCTCCGTGCTGCTCTGGGGCACGGCAAGGCTGCAGGGACTGCGGCTGCGGGGGGACGAGGAGGTGCGAAGTGACACTGTGCACACCGGCAGAGCGGCACAGGGCGGCGCACGAGGCA
>VZSZ01002611.1:12993-37844 GCA_013398815.1 Ibidorhyncha struthersii
TCCCATCCCACACAGGAGAACAGCCCCAACAGCACCAGTTCTCCGGTGGCCGTTCCTTCCTGTGCCATCAATCTCAGCCTTGCTTGTTCCAAGCCTTTTTATTACCCGAACTGCCGATGAGTGATTTTTCAGAACAGAAAGGTCAGCACACGTGGACCCTCACTGACTGCCCTGTGGTGCCCACCCTCCTGGTGGGGTTCCAGCTCAGCTCTGCCCCACACCTCCATGATGCCTGTGAGCATCCAGATGCCATGGAGCATCCTTCCTGCGGCAATTTGCAGGAGAAGGGCTGGGTCAGGCCGTGTTTGTGGCAGCAAGGAGAGGGGTGGGCACCCTGGGGTGGTCCTGGGTGAGCCGGGCAGTGCCGTGTGGGGTGGCAGCCCAGGGACGGCCCCCGGTCTGCTCCCTGTGAGGAGCTGAGTTGGTCGCCCACTCCCCGTGTGCTGCTCGAGGTCGCAGGGGAGCTCCAAAGCAGCGGTGAGGATGACGCTGCTGTGTCAGTACAGGGATGCTTCGCCTGCAGAGCTCCTACCTGCGTCAGCAGCTGAATTCCCTGGTCTCATTCCCCGCTCTGGCAGCTCTTTAACCCTCTCCTCCCGGCTGCTGCGCTGCGGGGAGGCACGGCTGAGCACACAGCCTTGGTGGAGAGGCACCCTGCCGGCAGCTCGCGTCTTGGTGGCTGTGACCCCTCTGGGTGCAGGCTGGCTGCGGCACCCGGGCTTCCCACACGCTTGCAGGAGGCGACGCAGCATTTTCCAGCTTGGGGAAGCTGCTCCGCACCCTGCTCAGTGCCCCCAACTCTGCTGCAACCTTTGCGTGGCACCCCTTTCCCAGCCCGGTCCTGGCTGTGCCACATCCCTGTGCACCCTCGGCAAGCAGCCGGCGGTGCTGCCGTCCCACGCCGGGGCTGCGGGCTGCGCCGGGGGCCGGGGCGCGCTCTCCCCACTGGCCCCAGTCCCTGGGGAGAGCCGTCAGCACGGCGGCTGCCGCTCGCCAAGCACCTTCCCAGTGCTCACTGCTGCAGCGTGGGCACCGGGGCAGATTTATCACCTTGGCAGAGGGCCTAAGGGCCAGCTGGTGTTTGGGCTGTTTCCAGGGTTTCCAGTTGCCACTGGAAGGTTTTCAGTGCCCACCCTCCCGTGCAAGACGTGGGAATTGGGTTCCTGGAGCTGGGACCGGCTGCTGGAGCCAATTTGGGCCCGGCAGCCCTCCCGGTGGGTGTCCTTGCTCCCTGGCACGAGCGCTTTCATCCGCAGCACACGGTCTGCCCCGTGCCGAGGGCTCAGGGTCACGCAGGGCGGTGGGATCACTCTGCCGGGGTGTTTGCCGTGTCCACGCAACTCTTGGCGTCCAGCAGAGCCCCCCGTGCCTCCCCTGCACCCCGGGCTGCAGTGAGCCGGAGGGGAAGGGCGGCTTGGTGCTCCTGGGGGGCTGCTGGGATTTGGAGGGGACAGTGGCTTTAGCATCCCTGGTGTGCCTTGAGGCGCGGGAGGAAGGAGCTGCGGAAAAGTGGCCGCTGACAAGCCCTGGGTGCGTGGGCTGGCTGGGACGGGCGGCTCTGGGGCTTGTGAAGAGCATCCTGGTGGCCAAGGGACGAGATTTGAGGGCTGTGCCCACGGCAGGTTGGGGTCCCTGGGCAAAGTGGGGTCCATGGGGCTAACAGCTGGTGGGGATGAGTCTCGAGGGGGGGACGCACCCTTTCGGGGCCCGGCTGCTGATACAGCCCAGGCTCTGTGTTGGGGATGGAGCCATTCCCCGGATCTCCAGGTGTTTCAGCAACACTGCTCTGCCTCCCTCCAGGAGCCGGGAAGGGCCGGAGGTATTGCATGAGCAGAAGCCGGGGGCGGTGGGCTGCGTACAAACACCAGCTCAGCACCCCAAAGAGCCAGCGGCTCCGCCGGGGCTCAGCCGGGCCAGGGGGAGAGACCAGGGCGAGAGCGGGTGCTCTGGGACGGCAGCGGGGCTCAGCGAGGCTCTCCCCAGCGCCGCTCTCTGGATGGTCGGTTTAGATTTCAGATTTTTAGACTATTTTTCTGTGTTGTATAAGGCTGTGAAAGACAAGATAGAATCTTGGCTCAGTGCAGGCAGCAAACGCCGTCCCCAGCCCTGTGTGTATCTGCGGGATGCTGACCTCTCCCACACGTGAAAGCACCTGAGGAACCTCTGGAGAGCAGAGGACTTTGGCGGACAGCCACCGCCCGGCCACGGCGGCCGAGCCACCTCCCGGCTGCCTCTGCCACCGCCAAGGTTAGTCAAGCAGCAGCCGCAGACAGAAGCAGCTTAACTTGTTTGTGGTTCCTGAAAGACAAACCCAAGCCAAACAAAATCAAAAACGCCAGGAAGAGTCTTCAGGCTGCTCCTTCTCCGGGTCCCCGCTGCTGCTTTGCCACGTGAAGCCGGAGCTTTGGCAGGGACTGAACTTGCAGCCGCCTGAATTCGGAGGGACCTGGGGTACCCGGGTACGGTGGAGGGCCGGGGGCGGCTGGAGAATCTCTTCCAGGTGACAAAAAGCACTAATAAAAGTGCCAGCTGACAGCAGGTCCCTCTTACGGGATTGCGTGAGCCGTCATCGTGCTCATGCCGGTGGTTTCGGCGCACATCTGGTGTTGCTGGGTCAGTCGCAGAGCCCGGGAGACACGGATGGCTCCGCGCGTCCAGCCCGGCTGCGGACAGACCCGAGTGCCTTAATGGTGATTCTCCTTTGCCGAGAAGGCCTCGTGCAAGGACAAGCGCTTGGTTAATTCTGCTTAAAAAAAGTGCCTGTAGTAGAGTTGCTCTTATCTCGTTGGGGCGCACCTCCAACCAGCAAGACAGGAGGATATTTCGTGGTGCAGCCGGAGCAGCACCGGGGTGGAGCAGGTCCCAGTGTGAAGACAAATCCTAACCTGGGTGTTCACGCTCACGCGTCGTGGCCCCGGGGAGGGCCCCAGGGACTTTAACAGGCGGATGCATTTTGATTTTGCTTTGTTTTTCTGCTTTTTGCGCCACTGCACCATGGCGCGGCTCTATTTATTTATTTATTTGCAGAGGTGCCAGCCTGCCAAACAGAACAGAGCTCGCTCGCAAGGGGAAACAGGGGAAAAAACTCCCCCCCGCTTTGATAGCACCTTCCTGTGAGACTGCTGGGGCTTTGTTTTAAAGGTGAACTGCAGAACATCAGTTTAAATGAAAGCAGCTTGCAGGCAATGGTGGGTTTGGAAACAAACCACCGAAGCCGTGAGGGTGGGCAGGGATCCCGCTGCTTCCCAGGGCCGGGGGCCGAGCCCAGCCTCCCACGAGAGGGAGAAGGGGTCCGGGATGGTCCCTACCTGGGGGACGGCTCGTCCTGGTGTCGCGGGTGAGAGCCCAGCGCAGCCTCTGTTTCCCTCTCCAAGCCCCGCTGCCCATGCCTGGCCGGCGGCTGGAGAGCTCATGGGTTTGCACGGCCAAAATCCGCTGGAGAATCTCTCCAGCACTGCCTGTTTCTATCAGCTCTATTTCCTTCATCAGTTTCAAGCATAACATTTATTTTAAGCACCCCCTGGGGTTGCGCACAAGGGTGGCATTTCCCCCCCCAGGCGCAGTGAGGGACGTTGCAGCGCCACGGGTCCACGGGCGCTGCCCCAGCGCCGACAAGGAGAGCGCTGCAGGTCGCCTTTAGCAAGTGACCCAGGCGAGGGCTCGGAGCGTTCAAGCATCTCGCCCCAAAACCAAACCGGCCTGTTGGGTTCATTACTGAGACTTGCTTGGTGACAACATTGCCCAAATATTTTCTTATTAAACCTACCACCATCCCAAACACACCGCTCTCCGCCTGGCAGGTGAATGCGCTCTTACAAAACCGGGCTGGAGAAGCCTCACCAAACCGCGGGATCTTCAGACAGCTCTTAAAATAGAAGACGGTGTCGAGCTCGCTGGCGGATGGTGGAGGAGCGCTGTGACACCCGGGGGGCAGCGTCCCCTCGCCCTGCGATGAGCTGGGGAGGGCAGTGGCCGTCCTCTAGACCTCGTGCTGCCAGAAAGGAGTCCGATGGGCACATCAAGGCAAATGGCTGCAGACAGGTTCAGCAGATCAAACATTTTTAAACTGAAAATTTTGGCCTTTTTTAACCCGTTTGAGGCCGGCTCTGCAGACATGGGTGGTCACAGAGGTCCCGCTGCACACTGAGACACGGCATTTCAGCAGTTAAGGTACCACACGCATCACTTGACCACTGCAATTTCCAGACTACGGCATCAAATTGCCTAAAAATTGTTTTTTGAAGGTGGAAACCCTACAAAACGTGAGGAAGGGCCCGATTCCCCGGCTGAACACCTCAGGGGATCATCCTGCGCGCTGCTCGGCTTCCCTCTGCCCCAGGTTGGATGAGCGGGAGAGGGGGGGCGCAGGCAGACACCACCCACACAACAGCCGGGCACGGGCACGGCGGCCCGGAGCAGCGGTGATGGCCACCGGCTGCGAGGCACGGGCAGAAGACAAGCTCTGAAAAGATCCTGCTTCTTTCTTAGAAAACTTCAGTTTTCTGGGGAGGAGGATGGTGAACCGGGACCTGCATCCGTGTGAGGGATGCGGGACGGGGTAGAAAGCCCAGCTCGGCGGCAGGCACGGCCCGAAGGGAGTCAGAGCTCAGCTCTGTGACCTGGAGGGGTTTGGAATCAGAGAGCCAGGACTTTCACAGCAGAACTATTTTTCAAAGCCCTTTTTAAGCTCAGACTGAGAGAGTTGCCTTTCATAACTAGAAGGAGAAATGAACTCCATTCAAAAGTGGCGATTCTCAGGTACTCGGATGATGTTGAAGCTCTTGGCTGAAGCGCAGACTGTAATAAAATTGGCCACAAAAGTATTTAAGGAGCGTCCCCTAAATTTCCAGCTTTGTCGTTAGAGCAACCTTGCTCTGGAGCCGCCTACGGGGAGAGGGGGCAGGGGGGACCCGGCAGCTTTTGGGGTGCGACTCCGGGTGGGAAAGGGCTGAGCACAGGGCTGAGCCACGCGCAGCTGGAGGAGGGCTTTCTCCACCGGTGCTCCGGTGGCCCTGGGATGGGCAGCACTGGCCCGGCCGCTCACAAGGGAGCTCCTCGCCACAGGGTCACCGTCAGCCCCGTGGCAAGTCCAAGCCGCCGGCACGGCTCCCGCTGGCCCCTGCCGGGGACTTGCCCCAGCCGCTGCTTTTCTTCCCAGGTGGTGCGAAGGCTCATTGCGCGTTGTGTTTCTAAATGCTTAAATGAGAGAAATCAACGGCGTGCGGAGCCTTCCCCAGAGCGCTGAGCACAGGCATGGCCGGGCCAGCGCCCTGGAGCGGGATGTGGCCGTGAACTACAGCCGGCCAGACTGGTCTATTTTTATGACCCAAGCGCGGAGAGGCATTGGGATTAATCAGCCAGCCCACGGGGGACAAGCTCAGTTGGGTTTTAAATTCTTTGGTGCCTGTAATAACTCAGGTGAGTCTCTTTGTTCTTGTGCACTGTAATTTTTAATTTGACAGACGGCGTCCCTGGAACAAAACAGCCAAACAGCCGTGTCCAAACACACCCCGTGCCCGGGCAGCCAGACCACGCCAACCCTCGCCTCCTCACGCCACTTCACAAACGCACTTTTCCCCAACGCGGGAGACTCCAGCAGCGTTTGGTTGAACATTGCTGCTCCGTGCCCGCCCCGCTCCGGGGTCAATGCCTAATGCCGGCGACAAACGAAGCCGTTTCATCGATGCCCCCCACGTGCCCCCTGTGGGGCGGCTGGCTGCCTCCTCCCAGCACCGGACGGTGTGGGGCAGCGCGGGACGGGACACGGCTGGCTCAGCCTGGTCCGGTCCCTGTCCTGGGAGACATCGGGGAGACGCACCACTCTCCTCAGCTTTCCAGGTGCAGGCGATCGGGTTCCCCGCTGGGGTTACAACGCGTAGTGTTACCGCCGCCAGCAGCGAGGACTCAGTTTTCTATTTTTCCTGCTCACCCTGCTCCCCTTCCCCCCGGCACCAGGAGGCAGAAGGATGTGTCAGCTCAAGGCTGAGTCTAAAGAGGCTTATGCTGACTATTTACCTTTGCAAGGGTCTATTTTTGGCTGCTCAGCTGCAGCTAATTCAATGAACAGGGCAGTGATTCAGGAGAGAAGCCACATGAGGGTCATTGTTTCTAGGATCCACTGTACTCCATCGCAGGGGCCAGAAACTTTGCTTCTTTTTTGTTACTTGTTATTTTTTTCAGACAGCAGAGTGTCACAAAGGGAAAGGCAATCTTGGGGACAGGTCGGAAGAACCCCGGAACGCCGCTGCCCTGTCCAGCACCTGACTTGTTGCCTTTCTTCCACCACAGAGGAATCCTGAGGTTGCTCCTGACCCTTCCCCAGCTGCTGCCAGAGGGCTCCAGGTTGGCTCCACACATCCTCCCGTCCCCACGCCCCCCACCCAAAACAACCTCAGAAGTTTGTGGGTATACAGTGTGAATTTAATAATGGCATCGGGAATTAATGAACAGGCTGAGACTGAAATCAAGCCACCGGGATGTGACTGCTGCTGGCAAACAGGGAGCCGCCTCTTTCTTTCTTTATCAGCTGTCTCTGTATTTCTCTGACTGTTGCAAAGTGGAGTTCCGCGTGTGAGCGGAGCTCGGGGAGCTCCCCGTGGTGAGCTGCAGTAGAAAGACACCTGAAATCTCCCACTGGCAGCGGGACCTGCAGGGGACACCAGGCGCAGGTGAGCTGGCCCAGGGGTGGCACGCTGGTCCCAGAGATGCACTCCCACGCAGCTGAGCACTGCTTCAAACAGAAAAAAACAGCTTTTCCCACGTGCTGGAAAACTGCAGCGCAGAGTCTTTAACTAAACAAATCCTGAGTGATTTCCACATTGCTGAGTGACATTTTAATAGTGGAAAAATAATCCTAAAAATTATCTACTTCATCTCTTCCCATTGTCTTCTAATGGCTGGGAAGGTCTGCTGCAGCAAAACCAGCTCCGGATCTTCTGGTGGGTGTTTGCTGGTGCCTCCCAGCCCGCCGCGAGCAGCCGCAGAGCCCATGCAGGCTCTGCCTGTCCCCTGCCCGGTGCGCAGAGCCCGGCAGAGCTGCCCACGCGCCGGCCGGCCGCTCCTTGGGCAGTGCTCCCGAGGAGGCACCAGGCCACTTTGGCGCTGCCAGATGAGCCATGGTGGCACGGAGGCCTGGCGGCGATGCCCGTCCCGTGCGAGGAGGCAGGTGGCAGCAGGCGGTGGGTGCCTGGCTCCTGCTGTCCCTGTGGGGAGGTGGCACCTGCCCGCATGCCACCAAGCCACTCTGCAGGAAGATGCTTGTAGCGTTTTGTGATGTGTTTTTTCTGACCCTAATTTAGCTGCCGGCACTCAGAGCTCGTTTCTAGATGAATACACGGAGTGCTGCCACACGTGCCCAGGCTGGAATCAGAGTGCAACGCAGACCCAGCACCCATCACGCCTCTTGGTGCAGCCGCAAACAGAGCAGCTCAAGCTGTGGGGACGGTGTCTAGCCATGCGCTGTCCCCAGCTATAAGGCACAGCACCCAGCCTGCACAGCAACACAAATGCCTCACACAAATTTTTATTATTCACTGAAACATCATAAATCTCGAAGGACTCCCTGCTTCACAGCAAAGCAGCCACCAGCCCTTACACGAGGTGTCACCTCCTGCAACGCCAGCGCGCGCCCACAGCCTTGCAGCCTCGCAGCCTCGGCACTTCCCGAAGCCGGGCTACGGGGCTACTTTGGAGGTGTGCGATGCTGCAGGAGGTTTCACCATTGCTCTCATCAAGGGGAAGGTTCTCATCCTCTGAATTAAAGGCACACAGGTCGGGAGCCAAACCGTCCTTCTGCCAGACAACAGCCACTCTTTGGCGTGGTGCCCACACAGGGTCAAGTCTTCTTCCCCTTCCCAAGGCAGCGTGCACTTGGTTCGTGTTGGTTTCACACAAAGCACCCCAGTTGCCAGCCTCCCTTCCCAGCAGCTACGGGGCAGGCGGGATCCACAACAGCCTCTGGGTACGGCCTTGCAGAAAGACTTTTAGAGACATTTGCTTGTCAGACGCAGGAACCCGCTGCAGCACTACGCACGAGGACACGGGGGTTTCCACACGTGCTGCTAACAGGACCTGACAGGCAAAGCTGAAAAGTGAGCAGGGACTCCACCCCCGCCAGACCAAGACAGAGCTGAACAAGAGGAGCAGCGTGGTTGAAGTGAGAGGGAAGAAGACAACTGGGAAAGGCTGCAAGACTTCACACGCCATGCAGAGGGATGCAGCAAAGCCGGTACAGCCCACTATCACCTCATCTCCTTTTTCATTCTTGCAAGGAAACTATTCCCCCGGCTCTGTTTGGCACAAGCGCTGGCTCAGGACACACCTGAACTGGGTAAGGACATTTGGCAACGCGGCTGTGCTCAAGGCCCCAGCTCAACTTCTAGTTGGCAAATTTTATAGAAGACAAGAGGGGAAACATGATGTTCTTTCAAAAATACTTCAAGGGAAACCTTTACCAGAGATAGAGTTCAGCAAAAATGACTGCAACAAACCAAGTTGCATTTTCCCTTTGGGCTGGGGAAGAAGGTGCAACACTGGCAGCAGCTGAGGAGCCTGCAGCCCTCTTGGAGCGTATGTGCTACGGCCTACGGGAAAGACGGGTAAGGACAGTAAATAGTAATTGAGAAGAGCCAAAGGAAATACATTGGGAAATGTACTGGAAATAACAGACTTCCACAAACAAGTGTCTAAAGTCTGTAGCTGTCAGCATAAAAAAACAGCTTTGCTGTAACGTCGTGAAGAAGTAAACTTTGGAAGGTGTCTGTGAAATACCCTGACTACGGAAGAGCAGTGCTTTAAGACCTGTGGCTGTACACTTTCTGTACAAATGGAAAAAAATCATGCCAGCCCATATACCGTATAAAAAAAGCAAAGGCAAGAGACAAGACCTTTAGGTGACCAGTTCTTCCTCGCCAACAAACAGACACCTTCCCTGCAATCCCAAGAGTCTGCAGTTTTATTTTTTTGGCAGATTATAATTAAAATGGTCTTTATGGCTTTAGACAGAAGCCACTAAGCTGCACGTTTTGGTTGAAGCAGGGAGTGCGTGTGTGTGGTACGTTCTGGATGAAGGGACACTGCAGAGAGAGGTCTTGCCACAGCTCTGCTCCTTCCACCTGACCCACAAACGCTGCTGGTTGTACCTGGCTCTCTTTAGCGTTCTCATTTCTCATCAGCAAGTAACAGAGTTCTGGTTGCTAACCAGTCCAATCCCAGAGGCAGAATAAAAATGCCTTGTTAAGACCTAGAAAAGCTTTATGTTTCTAACAAAATCAAATCCAAACACGTGCAAACATTGTTCCTGGTTTGATGCATTTCGTTCAGGTTCCACGACCAGTGCACTGGAATTTGCTTTCCCTGTAGAATGATTTCATCCCTTGTCCATTCTCCATCTTTCAGACTTCTCAGGAGTCTTGACAAGCTATCCCTCCATTTTTGTCTTCAACGTTTTTTCCTATGCACATCCTTCCTGCCCTTCCCTCTTCCGCTGTCACACCCTGTTCCTCTACAGCTATTTTCGGAAAGCAAAGACGTCCCGTGTTTTCAAGCCTCTCTTGCCTTCGCTTCCTGGTTTAGGAGAAGACACTTCCGCCAGTCCCCCGTACGGGCAGCTCTCGGACTCCGGGTGATGGCCAGAGCACTCCACAGCGGGGATGAAGCCACTGTCCCACATTCCTGTCCCACACAGCTTGCAGAGGTCATGCAGGCTGCAGGGGATGCGGGGCAGCAGGTGGAACTGATAGAGCAGACTCCTCGCCTGGAGGGGAGAGAGACAAAGTCATTCCCTGCGCACCAGGGGACGAACATGGAGAGCAGCGGTAGCCTGTGGCCTCCTGTCCCATCCTCCTGCCTGGCTACCTTAGAAGAGTCAAAGCTTCAGCAAAGGAGCATCCCTCCTGAAGGCAAACCTGAAGGTTAAATGAGGCACTGGGGACGCTGCCAGGTCACAGGAGCTGCCGCATGCTGCAGCACATCTCATGGTCTGCGGTCGCTCCCAGCCTGAGGTGGACTGGGGACTGTGACGCGAAGACCAACAGCTCTGTCTGCCGTTTCCCCAAGCACGTGCAAGAGTTATCCCAACCACACCGTTACCTCCTAAGCGCTCTACAACTACCTCTTATTTCTGCAAAAGTTGTTTGCAGGCAAACAGTAGCATCCCACCATCCCAGGCTCCAGACAAGCAGGAGGATACAGGAGATGCGGAAGATGAAGCGTCAGTCCTCAATTTTCTCAGTGCTCTGACTCATCTCTTGGACCTGAGACTCAGCCCACAGCAGCACACGGGCATTTACCTTCCTGAGTACAAGTTCTCCGTTCATGTGCATAGCCAGGTTGCCGAAATGCAGCAGCATCTGGTCAGTGGCCAGCTGTTGTTCGATGACATCATCCCCATAAATCACCACGATGGCCACACAGATAAAGAGGTGGAAATAGTCAGTCTGCAATGAGAAAAGAGCGGCTGGAGTACAGCAGGTGGAGGCAGAGGTCTGACTTAACCTCCCCACCCTCCACAAGCACGTCCTTAGTGAGATGTTTTGTTCCGTCCAGTTCTGCCTAGTGATATACAGAACGTGCGTTATTGGTGAATTCTGAACCACAGCTGAGTCAAAGTCTCTTGCCTTTACAGCGCGGCAGTGAGGTTTGCACCACAGCTTTCAAAGCAGACTAGTGATTTTTGGGAAAACATTTTTCAGCTGTGTAAGAGATGTCTGAACTTCAGAAGTGGATGTTCAGCACTTTCTGAAAAAAATCCTTTTGGCCCCTGGACATCCTCAAGTAGGAGAGACAAGTGTCTGTCCTCCTGCTGCATAGATAAACCTCTTTGATAGTTATAGACCCTCTGTAACACTTACTTATTTTGCGTACTTGGCTGCTAAGAGCCTTTATGGAAATTCTGTGACACTCGCTGAGATGGTGAGGATTCAGCGAAGAACACGCTGCCGCCCAAAGCGCGCTGTGCCCACCCCACATGTCTAACCTGATAGTGAGCCCAGCACGCTTCCCACATGCGCAAAGCCTCAGCATCTGGAAATTCACGTTTGAAACAGAGGAGGATCCAACGGTGACAGAAAAGCATCTGCAGGCCATCCTCTCCCAAGGAAGAAAGGTGCTGGTAGAAGCGCGGGTGCATGAGCCGCAGCAGCTCTCGCAGGTACATCTGGAAAAGATGCTCCAAGCTGAGCCACTGCCCTGTGCCCATGGACTCGCGCCGCCCTCACCCGCCCCCCTGGGGAGCCCCGCACTGGCCGCCAGACCTGGGCTCCCGCAGAGCCGGCCGGGAGTCTCTGCTCTTGCAAAAAGCTCCAGCCTGTTCATTACAGCACAGCCAGGAGCACGCTTGGATCTATCATTAAAGGCCAGATCTCATGGGCCACGGCAGCTATTTCACGAGGAAGGATGGAGGGTGAAAAGAAAATCCCATGACAGCTACATTGTGAAAAGAAAGAAGGGGAGAGATTCAGGCTGGGGAAAGCAGCTAGAGCCTTAAAAACTAGAGAAAAGAAAGGACATAGCTATCTCTGGCAATACTTCGTTTCAATAGAGGCCGAGCAATATGGAAGTGATTTTGGAAAGCCTGACTATATGGGCACATTACAGTGCATATATTTGTACATTAACTAACTGCACCTCACCAGCAGCCTCCCCTGGGGTTTCCACCACAAGTTTACCACTTTAAATTGGTGTCGTCATGACCTGGACAGGATTGTTCAGGTTTAGAATGGATTTTTCAGGATCTTAACCAGAAAACAACGGACATTCATGTTAAAACCTATAAAGTTCCCATTTTTAAACAAGTTCATCTTATTTTAAGAAACTCTGTCAGATATATAAGGCTTTTCATTTGGAGATAATTTAAAAAATCTACTAAAAATATTGAGACCTTAAAAAAAACACACAAAGAAGAGGGCTGCAGCTCAATCAACTCCTCTGCTACATTCACACCAAATGCTCCAGAATCAGGACAAAAATGAACAAAACCCAAAATGAACTGCCTGAGAGAAGTGTGAAGACAATGCAAGCAGCATCCTAGATACATTTGATCATAAAAGATTCCTTGAATCAGCACCCTTTAGCATAGCCAAGTTAACTTACTCTGACAATTTACTGGCTGTAACTGTCAATTTTATCCATCAGGTATTTTGTGGCGTTAGAGTGTGATTCAGCATGCTGGAACCCAACAGCCCGGGTTACTGCTTTATGGCATTCTTCTAATTTGACTGGGGAGAGGAGAAGCTAAAGACAGGGCTAAAGGGAGCTCAGCATGCAGCCTCACCAGCTGTTTCTCCATATCCTCATCCCGGGGTGAGCTGATGAAGATCGTGTTCTGCATCAACCCTACAAAGCACCAGAAAGTATCCGACTCATCTAGGACCTCTGCCAGGAGCGGGGCAACCAGGTCGGACATCCCCTGGGAGTATCCAATCGTTGGGTTAAATACTGCATAGTTCAGTAGAATCCTCCTGAAGAAGAGATGCAAATGGAGAGGTGAGACACCGAGAGGGCACGTCACAGCCGAGCGCAGCGCCCTGTCCCTTTACCCCAACTCCCACCACACAGGCTGAGACAGGCAAAGTGCAGAAGAGCAGCAGATCACTCCTGCTGTTGAAAAGACTAATTTGCAATTGCACCCAGAGGGTTGTGAGCACCCGTGCAGCATGTTGCATCCCACACAATCGCTTTCCCTAGAAGAACAATATCTAGAAGCATAACAAAGATACACTAACGCTATACATAACTGGAACTCTCCCTTTTTTTTAGGATTACAACATCTTTTATCAATCCAGAGAGGTTCCAGGATGGGCAACAAGAACTCCGAAAAGCATGCAGCAGCCTAAGACCACAGATTTGAACAGAACTCCTTAGGCTCCTGTTTTCCAGCCGCAGTACAGCCCGTTGGGAGCAGTGCAGGAGGAACAAGCAACACCATTCATCTCAGGTGCAGACACACGACCCCCGTGTAAGGTGCTTTAACACATACAGATAAACTCTGCTGCAAACTTCGGCCCAGTGAAATAAACTCCAGGAGAAGGTTTTCAATACGCAGACAACAAAATATAAAAAGAAAATGAGAATTTAAAAAGACTAAGAGGAGAGAAATGAAGGGCCCATGGGAAAGGATTGCTGATCCCTACCCATCCATGAGGTTCCAAGCCACACCATTAGATGAAATCCAACTGTTCTGTAGGCACACATTTACAGGTCACACACCCCACGAAGCAGACTCTGGTGTGCACATCCTCCACCCCATCAGGAGAACCACAGACCCAAGCAACTGCCCACAACCCTGTTGCAGCACCCATGTCCCTCCCACAGCCGCAGAGGGCTCACACCGCTTCTGGGCCTGTGTATGCTGGGAAGGTAGGTGGTGGGAGCGGGGCTACTACATCAAAAAGTAAATGCTCAAAGCATCAGTGAAAGCACTGGGGAAGAAGTCCTTGGTTTTGCATCACTTGGTACAGTCGCTATACACACGGTGCTCTTCAGCACTCCCAAGGCAGCGCCCTGGGTAGCCTGGGCCACGGGGGATTACCGAGTTTTCTGTACATTCAGTAGGACACATTGTCTAGGACACCAGAATCAGACGCTTCACCTCATTGTTTCCACGTTTGGGTTGTCCTCCCCTCGAAAGAACTGGTTGCTGCGGTCAGTCCTCACGACGTCTTTATCTACCGTGAACTGTACTTGACGCCAAAAATCCTTCTGTTCATCTGGAGTCATTGAAAGCCTGGAAATTGAGCAGCAACAGGAGTAGGTTGCCAAGAGAGGAATATGATTGCCACAAGGAACAATAAGCCTTATTTCAGCTTTAGTTTGCAGAGAACAACTATTCCTGTACAGAGTTTTCTCATCACCTGAAAAACAGACAAGCAGGTCTGTCCAGAACAGCTGATTTTCTGTCCAAACAGATTACTAGAAGGAGCCTCCTGGGTTATGAATGGGATGACATGATGTGTTTTCTGCGATAAACTCCACTTGAGAAGCAGTCGGACTCTGCTCTCCACTGCTTCTTGTGGGTGGCACACCAAAAGTCACCACTCTGTTTTGATTGTCTCCTAATTAATAAATAACACTACTGTCCCTCTCCAGCTTAAATGTACCCACAACCAGTTTACAACACACAGTTCTTGCAGAAATGATTTCCTTGAATTAGACATCCCTTCTTCTTCCCTATTTTTATATCCAGATCTATTTATAAAGAAATATAAGCTCCCGTTTTTACCTTCAGCATTCTAAACCAAGTGTGTTAAGCTTGTAGTCCCACCTGCGAGATAAGCTTCCCTACGTGGTAGTGACGAGCCTACTTCAGGACCCCAAGTAAGAGAACATTTGAGCAATAGGGTACCAGCTCCAGACCCTCAGGAGGTCAGCTGTGCCTCACACACCTCCTTTGCCACCCCTCACGCTTCTCCACTCCAGCCAGCTTCTCCTGAAGCCAAGGAGGCAGAGACTCCGTACCTTACCAGCGGCATTACTGCGACATCAGGCCTGAGGAGAGATGAGCAGGGGAGGGTGAAGGTGCTCTGTTACCTTTTCTCCTGGATCTCAAAGTACTCTTTCCTCTTCTGCAGCCTCAGCGCCTCCCTCTCTTCAGAGGTGGACTCGTAGCTGTAGTAGCGCAGCAGGAAGGGCCACACCTCCCCACGGATGGAAATATCAATCCCACCAAAGAAAATGGCCTGGAAGAAGGAGCAAAAGTTATGACTGGTACAGTTTTAACATTCCCCTAAACAGCAACAAGAAACTGCCCGCTACTATGCTTTGGTGGCTTTGCAGTTCTTTCCTGACAAGTGACGCCTTGATTCAAGCTCCTGCAATTTGCACATGTTTAGAGGGAAAGTGCTGGCCTTCTATTCCCAGACGAGACACAAATCGGGCTCATTTCAATGTCAATAACCTCCCCTGGAGAGGCTCTATGATTAACGTGTCGTTCTCATGTCACGGCTTAATCCCCAATCTTGGAGACACTGCATTTCACTGCAAACTTCTCTCTCAGGACCTGGACCCAGTGCTCCCCCGCAAGCCCGGCATTATTCCATACAGCAATCTCAATTTTTCTTTCTTTGATTTGTTCACACTGCATTTCACAAACACGTCTAGCACTGGACACTGCAGTTTACTAATTCCAACCGGCAGTAGAAGCCGGACAGCTCACCCGCCTCGGTCAGGGAGATGGTCTACCATCCTGCCTGTAGCAGACTCTTCTACAGTCCCAGCAAGAGCTCCAGCCAAGACCCACACACCAGTCTTTACACTCTCAAACGCCCAGTTCTTGTCCCCAGCATGAAAGCAAACTTTAGCGGCTTCTGCCTGGGGACTCGCACTCCGCGGCAGGAGTGAAGGGATGAAACGGGCAGCAGCCATCCCTCTCACCTTCTGCAGCTTGTACTCCTCTTCCACCTGCCCGGCTTCATTCAGGTGATGGAGCCAGGCAGACACATCAAGACGCTTGTACGTGTTCTCCTCCGGGTGGGTTTCCGAGGAGGGCAGCTTGGGACGGCGGATGGAGAACTGCATACATGTTTTCTCATCAGTGAGCTGCTGAATGGGGGAAAACAAAACAAAAAATTGGAGGCGGAAGTCAGAGATGGCAGCAGAGTATGAAACCCAGCAATTTTCAGAGCAGGAAAAGCCTCTTGCGTGGTTCGTGTAGGATTACGCACTGAGGCGCTGCACTTGGGGAGTTTTTTTTTAAAATTCCAACCATTACAATAGCAAGAGTGATTAGAATAATTAAAAATCTGAGTACCACAAACCAGCTTCATCTTAAAAAAAATTGTTTCCATTCCTCCCCCAATCTTATCCCTGACCTGAAACTGAATTAATGCTGCTTACAGCAAAACTTCACCCTGCCAGGAATGCCTGCAATAAATTACATATGATTGGCCATATACAAAGGGATTGCTGTTAGGCAAGCAGGGAACTGCACTGCCAGGCTCTCTAAGGGCACTCATGATCCCAGTGCAAGACTGCAGCTGACATTTAATTTAAAAATCAAAGGTTGTTCAATGCAAAAAGTGAGCCCATGCGACCATAATAAGAAAAGCAGCAGGGGGCTCTGTGGGAAGGATGGAAATTTAAAAATCACTGTTTCTAATAAGCACATACAGTATCTTAAACAGATAATTAAAGAGCTCTTATCACATTTGTATGTAGATTGAACAAAATATGGCAAGATGCCTTGTCAAAACATTTTCCAATGCAGTGTGCTACGCTTCACAAAATGGATGAAAGACTCCGACAGAATTTCAGACCTACCACTGCAGATTTCCCAGCCACCTTACACGCCTAAAGCGCAGTGCTGACCTGTCGGGTTACCACGTCTAGCAAAACAACCACCTAAGCAAGTCTTCGGGATTATCCTCCCCCATATTCCACTGGCAGAACAGGAATGGATGGGGATAAGCAAGTACAACAGAGACCTCGCGTCCGACTCACCGTTGCATCCTAAACAACATCCAACTCATTGTAGCTTTCTGCCTGACTCGGTGACATGAACTCATTGCTTCATTTCTCCAACACGCTCCCCTGGCTAAAAACCTAAGTGCGAAACATCTACTGGGAAAACTCTCTTTGCCCCATGAACCCCGCTCAGGTACCTGGTCCTTGAGATGGGTCTCTGTGCAGTACTTCCATTGCTGAAACACCTCGGACAGTTTATCCAGGCCACCATGGTGAAAATGGAAGATCTTGTACTGGCTCTCCCTGCTCGCAACAACCAGTTGTCCACAGGTGCATGCCTCATCGCTGTGGGGCAAAACAACGGGGGAGAACAACCTGCATTTATTGCCCAGGATAACGAGAGGCCCAGCGGGAAGGGGGAACATCAGATGAGAGAGCAAATTACAAAGAAGTGTAGCATCACATTGTCCCTTGAAACAGAGCGTAGAAGTAATCTTACAGCTCCGAACAAAGCCATAGTGACCCTCACTTCCTCCAAGAAGCTCCACTCATGCCTGGTAACGGCACTCTTACCCTTCCATCATGGGAAGGAATTAAATTTTGTCTTCCCTGAAGAAAAAAACCCAAGTCGTCTGCCCCAGCAACATTAAGGCAGTACACAGAGTCAGCTCCTAGAGATGAGCAGACTTGGTTGCACACAGTGTTGTCTAAAGAAGCAGGGGGTGAGAGAGGAAAAGAGGGAGTAAAACTGTTTTTAGTAACTTTTGTAATAATTTGAAAGGTAACTGTAGAGGCTAAGAGCAGCACGACCCTAGAGGAGCCCTGGTGAGGGGCAGGCAAGGGAGAAGGTACCATAGATAGAGATGTTTTCCACACCTCCAGGCTATTTTAAACATTTTGGGTAAGAAAGCTAAAAGCAACCTTTACCTTACTAGGGAAAAAAATCCTTTAGGCCCCATAACTGTAATTCAGAGGCTCTCCAGGGGAAGGTTGACACTTGCTTTCCTGGAGAAAACCATTAGGGAAAGACTTCCAAGGAGGATTGCAGGAGCCATCTGTCTCCATACCCCAGTGTGCACTGATCCAGAGCACACACAAATATCACACACAATGATATGTTACCTAAAGAAGAGGCGAAGGGATCTCATTTGTCCCAGGTCCACTCTAAAGACACCACAGACCTGCTCGAGGGCAAATACTTTCTGCTGTTCGTCCCATCTGGTGCCCTGCATTGGTCCATTATTCTCCTGGAACTGGGCACTGGTGTCGAGGCTGGAGGCAGAGCTGGTGGAACAGGTCATGCGATTGTCACACGTGTCCCTGCAGACGAGAGTGTGGAGGAAGAAAGCGCTGCAAGACCATCAGCCAAAGGCTGCAGTTACATGCAATAACCACAAATGCTCCAAGTGAAAAATCCTTTGACAGAGCTCTGAAACTGGAGTTCAGTGCAGGTCTGAGGCGTCAATAACCGACACCCCACATAAGAGATTAAATTATTTTTATTTAAATTAATTCCCTACTATCCCCCCAAACCATCCTATTTTTGGTCCACTCCTGAATTCCACACAGAACTGGCAAGAGTGAAAAACATTCCTCAGAACACTGACTTTTGAGAAGGCAAACCCTAACTCTAACCCCTAACCCGGGGACGGGAGGAGTGAGCGCATTAAGGCAGCAGCATTGAGTAGGGATCTCACCTGGAAAATTCTCTCTGTGCCCAGTAAGATCCAAAGACATCTCCCCTGAATACAAATTTCTCATTATGCCTTTGCAAGTGGACCTGACCAGCCTGGATTCGTGTGTACAAACTTCAGACGAATGGTTTCCATTTGCAAGCTTGAAACTTCGGAGAGTTAAGGAGCGGGAAATTACACATGAGCACTTTAACCCACCACGAAGTCGAGAAAGTGAACCCAACCGTTGTCCAATAAGGTAGGAGCTCACTGCTCCTCAGAGATTTATCTTTAAGAGTAAACTGAGTTTAGATTAAAAAAGCCCACATGCCCACCACCAGCCCTGATCCCAAAAGAAAAATATCACTGCTTTGAGAATTAAGTGAATCTGAAACTGTGACCCCTTGATTCTTAAAAAGGCCAATACATGTGAACAATCTCAGCGCAAGCTCTGAATGGGTTCCGCTGTGAAATCAGGGTTTGCAAAACAAGGCAAGTAGCAGGTATAAAGACAGCCCCCTGCAATGCCACTTTATGCAATGTTTTCTAATCCGCTTATCTAACAATGTAGGCACTGAACGCTGAAAATCACACACTCAGCATGCATCTGCAGCACACCACATCAGTATGCTTTCCAAGGCTGGCTACAGTGCCTCTTCCACAGGGACCAGCCTTATTTGCAGCATCTACCCATGGTTCAGGTCACTGCATTCCAATGGACAGGTCTCCGGACATCCCAGTTGTGGGTTAAATTTTTAACCGAGTCCCTGCGAGCCACCCCGTTCAAATGTATGACTCAAAACCTTAGTGCCCACACGCATGGGAAATAAATCCCCAAGCCCCCTTCTCTAGTTCTGCAGCATTATGTAGATCAGATGAACTCTGTTTTACTTTCAGCTAAAGGCGCGGCTTCGCTACTCTTCGCAAAGTTCTGCTGCTCCACTTTTTCTGAAAGAAAGCATCAAAGCAAAACTTACATTCAAGCCATTCGGAGGTTGAGGTCTTAGAAGTGACATGGCAACATCGGCATGTGAGCAGGGACCACACGACATACCCAAACTCACTCAAAGAGGAATGCGCAGTTTTTCTGGGGTAGACACCGGGACACTCCCGGTCTCACAAGCGCAGCTATGCACCAGCACCTGCACCTTGTGAATTTTTCCATGAAAACTATACTGGCCTTTGTGAGAAATCAAGTGTTACTTTCCGATAAAGCTGCAAAATAGGATGTTTTCCTAAAACACTCAGTATCCCACGTTAATGCAAAAGTAATGGGAGTCCTGGTACGAGACACTTGCGCTGGACTGCTTGCTATGAGCAGCTGGTATTTATGGAGCAACACTTCGTAACAGCCACAGCTGGTTACACAGGATTTTCCTGGAAGAGATGACTCAAACTAGCTCAAAGACTATGCAGAGGCAACCAATTTTCTAAAACTCTTGCAAAGATGAGCTGGTCAGTGCGACAAAGGGCTGGAAGACGCGATGGCTGTGAGGATGACTGTCCTGCGGTTCCCTCGTCACAGAGGCCAATGAGCTCATCCTTCAAGAGCATCACCTCAAACGACCAGTGGCAGAGAGACGACTGCCAAGAAATTACAGTTACCAGCAGAGCCGAGCAGGTTCGTTTTGATCCCGGGAGTTGTGCAGCTCCTCAACAGAGAACGCTATTGCCAGCTGCAGTTCCTTCTGCTACGTAACCAAAATCTGCTTCAGATGCACAAGCAGCCACCTGAAAACTCAGGGGCTGGAGAGGACGCTCACAAAGGTGCTGGCCGTGTTATATTTTCTGGAAATGCTTCTTCAAGATAGATGCTTCAGGTTCACATTTAAGCACTAGTTACAAGCTCGTACATGCATCCAACATACATGGAAGCAATCTGAAGCAACATGTGTAAGTGGATTTACCCTTTCTGGACAGCAAAAAGCCAGTAAGTGTAAGCACAGTGCCTCGGAGTGTGCAGGCCAGGGAAATTCCAGTGTTTTCATGGATGCAGAAGATGAAATCTGAAAGACCCATGCCCTTCGAAGAGGTTGATAAACACGTACACTCATACATAGCACAGATGCAGAGAGAGTACCACCTCATACATTGGTGCATACTTAGTCACTGTGGGAGTTAAGAAAAAACCTCATTGTGTTTAAAATTACTTTTTCCTGTCTATACTGATTGGAAAAAAAAGAAATTATTCTAATGTGTTGGACTATTAAAAATAATTTTAATATTGAGATCATTCTGTTCTTAAGTAACATCAAGTAGTATGATCAATGCTAATTTCATGGATTTTGGAGAGTCCTCTAATTAGGCACGCAAGATACACAGACGCAAGGGAAGAATTCTCCAGTTTATTATTTGTCAGACTATTATATCTGTTGGATGAGGAATTTATACCAGAGTGCCCTGCAAAAGCAGGGAGCTGAAGCACTGCGAGGCAAATAGCTGAAGGAACATTCCAGAGAGACTTTGGGTTGTGGGATCCAGGAAAAACAGAGCACCAGCTAGTATGCAGCACTGCTCAGCAAAACAAGAGAATAAGTGCCATGGTCCACGGGAATAAAAGGGACAGGGAAAAAATAATAAGGAGGATTAGCAAAACCTGAAGCAGGAAACCCACAGACATATTCATGATTCCACTTCAGCCTTTTCCCCTTAGTGGAGTCCCATTAGTCTTTTGTCTCAAAATACACCTCATTCTTGCTGTTGAGCAAGACCAGGAGGTGATGTATTTTCTCCACTCAACAATCAACTACAGCAGCCAACCAACCACATCTACATTCCTCCGGCTTTTGTACCCCTGAGGAAGCAAGCGCCCGCGTGAGGCAGCCACCAGCCTCCTCCCACCGCTCGGGAACTCTTTCACCTGCCTGATCCGAGGAGGTCAGCCGCTCTGCGAGCAAGGCTCTCGACGCACAGAAATGTAGTAATGGGACCTGACTTACTGTTCGGTCACAGCACTTGTACACACCTACAGCATACAGAGAGATAAAAACAATTATTACTTCTGTTACAGAGCCAGGGCAGAGACCTGCACCGATTACATGGGAAGACTATTTCAGCAACAAAGATCTAATAACTCATTTTATGACATGACATGACAAATGTAATTATAAGAGGGAAAGGGGCTGAAGATTATAGCCATGGTGTGGCAGTCACCCAAGCTGTCAGCGTGCACCACCCCACTCCCAGAGAGCCTCCTGCAAGAGCCAAACCCTCCTCCGTCGGCTCCGTCGCTGCTGTACCCCAGCTCGCCTTCCCTAATAACAGCGTTCCTTACAGCCCCAGCTCCTCCTGCATGCTGGTGTGCGAAGCATCATTTACAGACAATGAGTATCATCATAACGTATGAGCATCCGTGTAATGGGAATTACGTGCCCCTTTTCCTCCCCAGGGGTTAGTATTTCTCTCTTTCTCCACTACTCCCCACAGGCACTGACCTTCTAGGTTCCTCTTCTTTCCAGCAAGGTGAAATAGCTCATGGCAGCATCGGCTGCCTAAACCGTCTGAGACAGATAGCTTCAAATAAATAATCCATCAATAAAAGTTCAAAGCTATCCCAAAATGCCTGAAAATTTAGTGTAGCGACTGTACAAAGTGAGGTAATATCGGGCAGCTGGAACCCACATCTATTGCTCTGATTAAAAAAAAGTGTCCTTGACAATATACACATACAACGAGTTGTGAAACATGCTGACTTCAGCAACATAGAAAAGAGGTGCTAAACAAAACAGATTGGCAATTTGGGATTAAAAAAAAATTTGTTGAAATATTTCTGGTCATTCCAAGTGACGCTGCAGAGGACTGGAAGGAGATGGCGGGATGGCACCAACTTCCAGAGGAGCACGGCCACGCAGAGCCGGACACTGACAGTGAGACGCTGCCCTCGCACCTGATCAGCACAGACGAGTAACTAGGTTAAGAACTGTGTTAAATTCACCCTGTGGCTGAAAATATTTGGAACTCGAAGATCCTTTGCCTCAGAGAGCCCGAACAGAATCGATTTACACTGACCTCGCTGAACGAGGAAAAAAGTGTTGGATAGTCTGGATGAAAGCCTAACCGGAATTTCTGAAATCAGGTGTCAAAACATCCTCATGTGGAAACGTATCTATACGTCTGCAAACACACGTGGAAACAAATCCAACAATTCTTCCTAGTTGTTGGGGAAACCTGTGAAAAACTGCCCAGGACGTTACAGTACAAAGTACACAAATGTCAACGTGGACTTTCCAAAAGCTTGTTCCACCGGCTGCCCATTGATCTGTTTGCTTTCAAAACATAGATTTCCCCACGTTGAACTGCGCTAAATGCTATTTAGTAGCTAATTAACTTTCTGTGCTGAAAACCTCCTGTAATTGCACTTCTTTCACCTTTTTTAGCCTGCGTCCTCCAGGGAACCCAAGCTGTCCTACGGCATTTGTTCTGCTCGTTTCTGTCTCACAGGCGCGAGGTCCTCCCTGACGCCGGCTGCCAATCACGGCTCCAGAGGTCACTGGAGACCAAATTAGGAGCACTCTGCCGCTGACAAACTTGCTTTTCTTAGCTTGCCGTAAAGGGAAAATAAAAGGTTATGAAAAATAATTGTATCCTTTCATGCTCGGCACCAGGAAGCAGATTCAACAGCGCTTCTAAAAGCCGGCGTATCGTTGTTAGTCACTTTGTCCTGTTAATGTTATTAACGATACTCAAAGAACAAGCTGTTTATGTCTTAAAAGCGTTGGAATCCCTCCCTCCCGGTACGGGAAAGAAGCAGAAGGAGATTTGTGGCTGCCACCCGTCCCCACGCCGGCCACCTCGCCGGCACACGCTGCGGGGCGGGCAGCAGCTTTGGCACTCACCCCCTGACCTTGGACTGCCACCGCAAGTTCATGGCCAGGGACAGGGCTCTGAATTATCATCAACCCGGCGAACACAACCCCGACAAATAAAACACTTTAACACAACGAAACGAGGGACTCAAGGAAACCCGATTATGCAGCTTTGCCTTCTGATAAGCGTAATTGGTGTGTCCTTGAGAAATAAAGATCAAAACAATTTGTTATGCTTTACGGGGCTGTTGCAATCTGCTTTTCCAGCACCCTGCCGCCGTCCCCGGGCACACAGGCCACCCCACACAGATGGAACACGCAGCGTCCAGCCCTGCGTTCATCAGCTGCCGTTCATCCCCGGGTCTCGGCGGAGAAAGGCTGACCCGTGCGGCGGTGTGGCCGGCGCCCCGGGGTGACCCAGCTCCGCGCTGGCGCTGGTGCCGCCGGCCCGCCCCGCCAGCAGCCTCCCCACACTGGGGGCTTTGTTGCTCCTAAGTCGTTCCTCCAAGTCCTGGTGGCCTGAAGGGAAGCTGAGCGACTTCAGCAAGTGAGACGGGGGCATTAGAAAAACAGCCCCGCTCCCCTCCACGGGGTTCCCCCAACTGCCGCAAATTAACCCGACAGGAAAACAAAATAAACCGAGAATTCTTGAGTCAATTATTTTGAATGTAAACGGGAAGGGAAAAAAATGTATCAGAAGTTTGTAGTGAATCAATGCGTGTTTTAATCTCTTTCACCCAATCCAAGTCCGGAATGTGATACGCGTACCCCTCAGTGAAAAGCCAAACAATCTGTTTTTCACAGCTGGGGCTTCCAGACAGGTGTAGGCGATGGAGGTAAAACCCCAGCCCGGTTCTCCGCTGCGGCTTCGCGTCGCAGTGAGGTAGCGGGGCAGAATGAGCACTTCGATGTTCATGAATAAAATACACAGAGCTCCTGAGAAGCCAAACGCAACAAATCATTTAGAGCCGAGTGTATGCTGCTCAACGATGCAAATGTTACCCTCAGTGTAAGGAAAGAAAATATTCCAAAAGCTGAATGGTAGATTTTTACAATCCATACAGAGAAGGGGCACCTCATGCCTAGGCTTTAGCTCATTAATAAATCAATCGAAATGCAACACTTAAAAAAAAAAATTCCTTAGATGGAAAAAGTGATTTCTCAGCAAAGCCCGAAAAAGAATGTTTGCTTTTCAGCCTATTCCAGACTGGAAAAGGGGACCTTTCTTACCAGTGTTTATTTTATATTTAAAATCAATGGATTATTTTGCCTTTTTTCCTCTGTTCTATCCATGAAAAAATAAAATTCTACACTAATTATGCTAATTACAATCAAGCCTTCAAAACGCTGGTCCCTTGAAAGCCCTGAAGATTACCTTTGTTCTTATATTCTTGGCTCTAAGCAATGAATTGGGAATTTCAGGGGGACTTTTTACTGACAGACAAAGTTAACCAACTCCCTGGACTCTGCGCTGCCCCTGACCCAGTGTTAGCAGAGCCAACACCACCCAGAGAGAATTTCACTGTTTCCACAATACAATGCGCATTTCCCAAGGGGACAGCTTTCTTCAAGTAGCAGAAAAGGGAGAGGAAAAAGGAGAGCTGACTAAAAGCATGTTTCAGAGTTATTGTAAATCCTTAATGCTGTTATAATTGTGAGGACTGAGCCAAGACAACAGAGACTATGTAGATTTATTTGCATATACTGTTGTACTTTTAGAGGGGACACGCTCTTTATTTCGACCCAGTTAATGCAATTCTCCCCTTACAAAGCTGTGGATACCCGCCAGCACCATTTATCTCCCCTCTCAATTAGGATTCCTGGGCGTTACAATTGTATAAATGAGGAACAGAAGAAATGCAAGAATATCATAGAATCATATCATAGAATCACAGAATGGTTAGGGCTGCAAGGGACCTTGAAGACCATCCAGTGCCACCCCCTGCCCTGGGCAGGGACACCTCCCCCCAGCCCA
>VZSZ01002611.1:38477-54725 GCA_013398815.1 Ibidorhyncha struthersii
GCCCACGGCCGCCAGGGGGCGCGCTCTACACAGCGGCGCGGCCGGTCGCCCACGGCCACTGCTCGCCCACGGCCCCGGCTCCGAGTCCGAAGCGGGAGTTTAGAGCTTCCCCACCCTCCTAAGCAGAGCCGAAACCTGGGAAGGTTCCTCTCTGTTCCTCCATCGCTCCCCCGGCTGTGGGATCGCGTTTTTGGGTATCACCTGCTCTCATCACCGACTAATTCCACCCCTGAAATCCCAAATAAATAGGTTCACAGTCCCGCTGGCTGCGATTCCTCATCTCGTGTTCGTTGCCAGTCTTCCGCAGAAAATCTGGCAATGGAGGGAAAAACCCAAATCTGCTATAACTGATGTTCTTGCTGTTCAACTATTTGTATAGAATCACAGAATCACAGAATGGTTTAAGTGGAACAGACCTTAAAGACCATGCAGTGCCACCCCCTGCCCTGGGCAGGGACACCTCCCCCCAGCCCAGGTTGCTCCAAGCCCCGTCCAACCTGGCCTTGAACACCTCCAGGGATGGGGCAGCCACAGCTCAGGGCAACCTGCGCCAGGGGCTCACTGCCCTCACAGTGAACAATTTCTTCCTGCTATCTAGTCTAAATCTCCCCTCTTTCAGGTTAAACCAAGACCAAGCTGTATGCCTCCGCAATCCCTTGGATCTGTCCAACCTTCTCAGCTTTGGAGGCAGTAATGACTTCTTCCTAGTAACAAGTGATAGGACAAGAGGAAACGGCCTCAAGTTATGCCAGGGGAGGTTTAGGATGGATATTAGGAAAAAATTCTTCACCAAAAGGGTTATCAAGCGTTGGAACAGGCTGCCCAGGGACATGGTGGAATAGCCATCCGTGGAGGTATTTAACAGATGGACAGACGTGGTGCTGAGTGACATGGGTTTGTGGTGGGTTTGGCAGTGTTGGTGGTTGGACTCGATGATCTTAAAAGTCCCTTCCAACCTTGACAATTCCATGATTCTATGATCTATCCCATGACTTTAACTGTTTACACAGCATTGCTGACAGCAAACAGCTAAAGCCAACTCCTCTTCCCAGGACCCGGCTCCGTGCAGACCTCCTGAAAGTACTGCCTTAGATGGGGTCTACACCTACCCCACAACTCAGAGAGAAGGAAAACAGGTCCATCCTGGATGGAAGAAGGATCTAGGGATATTGTTTTCCTGGCCACCGGTTTGGGTATGAGCAGAACTAGGTGCTTTGGTGTCTTGCATCATAACTTGCACTAGTTCAGGCAAGGTCCTGGGGAATAGAAGCCTGAACCAGAAGCAGCGAGGCTCCCCATGCACTCATCCCCAAGGCTGAAATCATCAAAAGTAAGATAGCATGACACAAGATGCTGCAAGAAGTTACAAGAGATTTTGAAGTCTGTGACCAATTCCCCTGGTTCTAAGAATATAAACACTTCTGTTACAACAGCGATGAATTCCCAACCCCTTGATGACTCCAGAGCTCCTGCCAGTTCACACTAATTTCAGCTCATTTCCCCTATAATTTTGCCTCCTGTTTATTCTGCAGAGGTCTGAACAGCACTAAGCCTTTCAGGTGAGCTGCCAAAACAACATGATGCAACACCGTACGCTCTGTTACCACCCGCTCCTGCAGCTGCTGCCACCCTCCGTAACACGGCGCCTCCGCTCCCTCGTGAGAAGGTAATTTACTGATTAGCTCCCTGGGAAGAGGCTTAACAACAGGATGTGCAACACATCTGTAAAAATTGCATCAACTGTGAGGCCAAAGGAGTTTTGCCGTGTGTTGTGTGCTTTGCCTAGGCTGTCTGTAGTAGTTATGTTGTGTGAATTCATGTCTGCTGAAGAACATGAGAACTGTAGCATCGTTTAGCTCCATTATGAAAATGTTTCATTATTTTTATTACTGGTTGCTAAAATTATCACCTTTTTATGAAAGACATTCCCTTCTTGCATTCATGTCCGTGACCACATCGGTCACATCGTTTCTGCCTGTCCTTTAAAGCAAGTGCTACGGAAGTGTGAGCTGGCGTCTAGTCCATCACCTGCGGGACCGTTTGCAGAGCTCCAGTCTCTGGCCAGATGTTGCCCCAAGCTCCACTCACACAATTCCACCAGCGAGGCTTCTC
The DNA here is from genome assembly GCA_013398815.1 of Ibidorhyncha struthersii. Classification (NCBI taxonomy): domain Eukaryota; kingdom Metazoa; phylum Chordata; class Aves; order Charadriiformes; family Charadriidae; genus Ibidorhyncha; species Ibidorhyncha struthersii. The sequence goes on from VZSZ01002611.1 coordinate 40,590, forward strand.
AGTCCAAACTCTGACTGTATTGACCAACATCCCACCCTGAAGTTAGTGAAGGAACCAGTGCCAGCATCTCTTTGTCCTCTTCAGCATTTTTACACGGTGCTCATCAAGAAACAGCAACTGCAGTTTGACCGAAGTGAAAAGGCTTTTGCAGCCCTGCGACCCATTGCTAGGGAAAGCTCCTGTTAACCAGGGATCACTCTGGCACGGCACAGAAAACCCCCAACAACCCCATTTACAGAGCACTAAGTGCTTCTGCAACCGATTGGTATAGATCTGATGTCACGGTCAGTTAAAATAACTTCAGAAGCAGTGGTTGAAAGACATTATATAGGTGTCAGATGCTATTTGGTCGCCAGGATCTAACAAAAGGCTTTTAGTTTCACTTTACTGATGGGGAAAATGGAAGCTGAGTAATTTAGCAGGGCGGCAACAAGCCAAAGCTGGGTCTAGAGTACAGTTGTCCTGAATTAGTGCCCTTCTGACCACAAGGCAAATGTTTCCTGACAGACAGCAAACAACGGTGACAGGGGAGAAAAGGAACAGAACGGAACAATTTTATTTCCAGTATCCCTCCTTTCCTACAGAAATGCAGTCAATGACAAAGCCGCTATCAATCAGACACTTCCCACATGAGCTACCTCCCTGCAGGAACCACGTACTATGAGCAGCAAGGGGCCCCCAAAGTTAACAAGGACACAAAACCCAGAGAGTAAAGCCACCTTTCCATGAGAGATGAGTGCACTATGCAGAAGAAGTGGCAGGCTCCTCTAAAAAGAGAGGCAAGAATGTGTATGCTGGTGATGGGACACTCCCCTAGCTCCTAGCCTGAGGAATTGTGTAAATGGGAGGAAAGCATCGATCGCTGCATGGGATCCCTGGCAGCCTGTCAAACTGAGAAGCAAAGAGGAAAAAAAAAAACCCCCGAACAATAGATATGTTTTTATTTCCTTATGTTCTACAAGGCGAGTTGTTGACTTAAAATGACTGACTCGTTGTGCAACTCAAACGCTTCCAAGCCCATCTCCCTTCCTCCTCCCCATCCCTGTTCTGCACGCACCGGTCGGTGTCTGTTGGCTCCCTCCTGCCCAGGAGGCCAGGCCATCTTCTCCGGGGATGCTCCAAGAGGCATAGGGACTTGTGACTCCTGGTCATACACATAATTTGGCAAGCAGCTTGCTGAGCCCCTGACCTCCTCTGATCCAAGCCTACATGTACATCTTAATTCTTCCACAATGTCACATTTTTCCATTTCTGATGATATTTAATTGCACAGAAAGAAAGATGGGTGGACTGAAACACCCATGCAATGCATTGCTCCAGCTTCTGAAACAACCACGGGGAAAAGCAGTTACTCTTTACAACAGTTCCCCAGTGCAGAGGGAAATAACCAGAAACACTCATTCCTCTTTGCAGGGAGGAGGTGGTGACCGGGGGGTAGGGAGGGAAAAGAGCTGAAACAATCTGCTAGCAGCACAAACTTTGTTCACACTCCAATTCTGGCTCAGATGGGAAGCAGCCAGCAGAAAAAAAAAAAAAAACTTAAGAAACAAGGAAGCTGTTCTCGTGCCTGTAGCGACTTCTGAAACAGCATCCCCTGCCCCCCAAAACGCTGGGATGAAAGCAGGAAATAAGAGCACACTTTTCAACAAGACTTTTGCAAATTATTCTATGCAAAATCTCTAACTGAAACAGCTTGTAAGATCCTGCAGATCTCATGCAAGGGGGCTCTATGGAGAAGAACAAATTGGCATAAAAAATGGACACACTGGACAAAAGCCTTTCAAGTCTGAAGTCCCAAACAATGAAAGGTCTGTTTTATTAATCTGCTGTAAATTATGAGTGCTGCACACACTGTATGAGGCTTCCACACTGGTGCCAGAGGAGTTAAAAAAAAAGAAAAAAGAGAAGCCCACCAGGAGCAGGAGCAGGGTGTTTGCAAAGCCTCTGCCCGCCTGGAGCTGTCAGGGCTCGGCAGCGGCGAGGAAGCCGGCAGAGGGCTCGCCCGAGCCAGGCTGCGAAACGCCGGGGCAACCTGCAGGAATTCACAGGCGAGGCGGCGAAGATGCAATAAACTTCCTTCCTTCCCTGACGCTATTAGCAGCTCAGGGCACAAATGTTGCAAAACAGTTGAACCGTGAGGCTCCTTCCCCATGGCACCCTTCTGCACCAGCTCCTCGCCTGGGACACACCGTGGGGTCAGCTGGGCACCCTGGCCAGCCCACGGCTGTGGGGCCCAGGCCAAGGACTGGGACTTCCCCAGGACAGGTCCAGTCTCCTGGCTGTCAGCAGTTAGGACGTTATTCGGACCATGTCCCTTGTTACTCCCACGTCTAACCACGAAACCTGTTCTAACTACCATGGACCTGCTGGAGCGGGGACAGAGGAGGCCCCGGAGATGCTGGGAGGGCTGGAGCCCCTCTGCTGGGAGGACAGGCTGGGAGAGTTGGGGGGGTTCAGCCTGGAGAAGAGGAGGCTCCGGGGAGACCTTAGAGCCCCTTCCAGTGCCTAAAGGGGCTCCAGGAGAGCTGGGGGGGGACTCTGGATCAGGGAGGGGAGCGATAGGAAAAGTGGTAACAGTTGTAAACTGAAAGAGGGAAGATTTAGACTAGATACTAGGAAGAAATTCTTTACTGTGAGGGTGGCGAGATACTGGCCCAGGTTGCCCCGAGAAGCTGTGGCTCCCCCATCCCTGGAGATGTTCAAGGCCAGGTTGGACGGGGCTGGGAGCAACCTGGGCTGGGGGGAGGTGTCCCTGCCCAGGGCAGGGTGATGGAACTAGGTGGCCTTTAAAGGTCTGTTCCAACCCAAACCATTCTGAGATCCTAAAGCGGGGATAATGACCTCAGGGTGTACGGGCGAACTGGGCCACAGCTGAGGCTGCAGCTTACACACACACACAATGCAACACAGGAACGTTTTTCTGTTAAGAATCTTAACTGTTGGAACTCAAAAATCTTCAGAGAAGCATTTTAATTATAATTCATTTACAAAGAAATGCTTTAAAAAAAAAACAACAAACCCCCAAAACTTCCCTTTTTTTCCGAGTGATAGAGACAGGTCAAACACACAGATTGTCAGTGCTGCTTCAAGGAAAAAAAGATTTACACACCTTAAAAAAACAGAGGCTTTGGTTGCAGTGGATTTGGGGGTTTTCTGTTTTTTTAAGTCAAGGCCAAGAAATTTCTAAACCAACACAACATCCTCTGACAGTGTACGCAACTAAAGGCTCAACCCCTGAGCAGTAGCCCAGTGCTGGAACACAATTCAAATAGGACAAATAGCCTAGGAACCAACAAAATAAAGTCAGTTATTAGGAATGATATTTAATCATGCAAAGGCCTCTCTGTAAAATTTTTTCAAGGTGTGTTTCATGACATTTATTTAGTTTCCAAAGTCTTCTACATTAACAGTTGTCAAAAAAGACTGTCAGGCATCATATTTAGAGGGCTAAAAGGTCACTGGCAAGATGACGTTGTTCACCACAATTTGGAAACCAAAGGCCCATCCTGGGCCTCCCCCAGCTGCTTTGCGATGCTCCCCTGCAGCCAGAAAAGAGCTGCCGTGGGATGGGACGGGACGGGATGGGCTGGGACGAGATGGGACAGGACAGGACAAGATGAGATGAGGCGGGATGAGATGCGATGGGATGGGATGCGATGGGTCAGCTGTGCTGGCCTGGCCGAGGTGCTGCTCAAACCACTGCCCACCCAGCTGCTGCAGAGCTCCAGCCCAGAAAACCCTGTGGGCTCGCAGCTAATTGTAAGCATACTGCTAGTACACATACCAAATGCAAAGCTGGTACAAAGTCTGAGATCACCGCACTGAAGGGTTTTAAAATATCCACAGAGAGTTGAATCAATTAGAATACTTCCTTCATAAACCTTGTTCTTACTGGCATTCTCTGGGCTTGAGATTAGCCCATAAAATAAAGAGGCAAAATCTCTTCAAACGTCAAGTCTTAATGTAGTCTGTACATTGCTGACACACACAAAGAAGAACTCGTTTTTCCTAATTTCAGGTGTAGTTTAAAAGTTGAGCTATATCCTTAAAATCAGCCCCACGGTGCTTCATGAACACAGCACACCCATCCTCCCCAAGATGGAAACAAATGATACGCTGCACAGAGCACAGACCAGAACACCAGAAACATTGTGTACCAATACAGTAACTGATATAGGTATCCTCCTGTTCATTATTCCTTTTCCAAGGTGCCCTCTTTCCCCAGTGTAGAGTTTACTGCAGATGTCATTGAGAAGCGTTGACGTTTAGATATACCAGCATTGACTAAAATACCCAGGTTAGTCATGTAAGAATTAATATTTATATGTCTTAAGTGGGACCAAGTTCTGAACACCAGCAAAACAAGCTCATACATGCAGACTTTGTGTCAACACGGTGCCTTGCAGAGAGGCACCCACAGCTCAGAGAAGTCAGACAGATGCTTTGATGTGGCTCTCCACAAGAAGTAAGTAGCACATCTCCTCAGCAGCGCCAATTAGACCAACAAAGGACCTTTTTAATTTAGTAATGCTGCTTCCAGGGCTCAAGACAGTTCACTCAAAAGCCTGTACATATACAGCCCTGAATGTCTGGGGCCAGGGTTCACTGAGCAGAAGCAGGACGGGCCAGCAAACAACTTCCTGTAATTTATACCGGTGTCTGCAGTTAAGTCTGAAGCAAGACAAGACATTCAGCTCAATGCCATTGTGAATGCTCATCAATTTCATAGAATCATAGAATAGTTTTGGTTGGAAGGGACCTTTAAAGGCCATCTAGTCCAACTCCCTGCCATGAGCAGGGACATCTTTCACTAGACCAGGTTGCTCTGTCCAACCTGGCCTGGAATGTTTCCCGGAATGGGGCAGCCACCACCTCTCTGGGCAACCTGGGCCGGTGTCTCACCACCCTCAGAGCAAAATATTTCTTCCTTATACTTAGGCTAAATCTACCCTCTTTTAGTTTAAAACCATTACCCCTTGTCCCATCGCTACAGGCCCTGCTAAAAAGTCTGTCCCCACCTTTCTTACAAACCCCCTTTATGTACTGAAAGGTCGCAACAAGGTCTCCCCAGAGCCTTCTCTTCTCCAGGCTGACCACCCCCAACTCTCCCAGCCTGTCCTCCCAGCAGAGGGGCTCCAGCCCTCCCAGCATCCCCGGGGCCTCCTCTGGCCCCGCTCCAACAGCTCCGTGTCCTTCTGCTGTTGGGACCCCCCGAGCTGGAGGCAGCACTGCAGGGGGGTCTCCCCAGAGCACAGCAGAGGGGCACAATCCCCCCCTCGCCCTGCTGGCCACGCTGCTGGGGATGCACCCAGGATGCGGCTGGCTTTCTGGGCTGTGAGCGCACATTGTCGTCTCATGGCCAGCTTTTCCTCCCCCAGTACCCCCAAGTCCTTCTCCTCAGGGCTCCTCTCCATGCCTTCATCCTCAGCCTGTGCTAATACAGGGCCTGCCCCCACCTAGGTGCAGGACCCTGCACGTGGCCTTGTTGAACCTTATGAGGTTCACACAGGCCTACTTCTCTAGATGGCATGTCATGCCTCAGGCATGTCACCGCCCCACTCAGCTTGGTGTCATCCACAAACTGGCTGAGGGTGCACTCGATCCCCCTGTCCATGTCATTGATGAAGATATTGAACAGTACTGGTCCCAATACAGACCGCTGAGGGAGACCACTTGTCACCAATCTCCATCTGGACATTGAGCCGTTGACCACCACCCTCTGCATGTGACCATCCAACCAATTCTTCATCCACCAGACAGTCCACCCATGAAATCCATTTCTCCAATTTCCTTCCGGATCTCCAAGCTCAGCTAGCAGCACCGCAGCTATTTGCCCAGAAACTAGAGAAAATGATGCACTCACCTGCTTTCATTATCCAGAAACACAGAACTACTGCTTTTCCCGAGGGCTTCACTAATGGGAGAGAGGCAGAAGGGGGAAGAGAAGGCATCAGAATCTGAGTCAAAAGTACTGTCCCTGCTCACGTCATCAGCAGACAGCTCCAAGGAGCCCTCGTCCTCCCCCGGCTCTGCCCTGCAGTCCAGACCTTCCTCCACCAACAGCTCCGACCTGTTCTGCTCCTCCTGAGAACTGATTGTCGATAGGATTCCTGAGTCGCTGCGGGCAGGCTGGGGGGACCGGTGGGTGCCATCTGCTGCCAGGCAGCACTGGGAGAGCTTCTCCCCTTCTGAAGAGGGCGAGCTGACGTAAGCCACATCTTTCACAAGCTGTGACACAGTCAAGATGTCTTCTTTCAGGATCACTGTCCCTCTCTGCTCTGTGGGGGAAGCCTGCCGGACAATGCCGAAGCCCTGAGTGTGGCGGCCGCGTTTGCGGGGAGCTTTACGGACTGGAGAGCTCTCAGGAGTGATGTAGCGCAGGGCTTCTTCATCCTGCCTCTGAATGCGGGAGTTTGGCACCCAGGCAAGGATAAGCGTGGTTCCGAGAAGCTCATCTTTCTCCATGTACAAGCACAAATAGCCTTCAAGAGAGCAAAGCAGCAATCAGTTAGCTTTATTCTTGGGTGTGTAAGCCTGACATTTGTCCTTCCCCATCTCCCCCGATTTCACCACCATTACACATGGGCAAAACAAACCCTTTTATTTGCCAGGAGAGAATTCTGCTAAATCAGTTGTGGAGTGCTCAACATTGTTCAGTATTTACAAATAATTTCAAGTCTGCGTGTCTTTTGAATACTCTAAATACCCTCTGGCCTAAGTGGACATAGAGATGACATGCAAATACTTCAACTTCCTGGATGGATTACTACTCCAGAGTAAATTCTGAAATATGTTGCCACATGAAAAGCTTCTACTATTTGCTAGTTAAACAATTTTAGTGCCAGCTAAACATTTATTTCTCAAGAATATTTACCTTAGTGTAGCTAAAGGGCTACAATTTTCACTGAAAGGCAGTAGGAACAAAAAAAGAGTCAAGCACACAAGAAGGGAAGTGTGGGTCAGTGTTCATGGAATAATTAGTTTTGTGAAGCCAAGCCAGTAGCCATGGCTTTCTTTGATGAAAACATCAAAGAGCACAATAACAGGTGAGAATAAAGGGACAGAGCAGTATTTATCTTCATTTACTCCAGTGTGTGCAGCCACAATCAGGTTTTCTTTCTTTTCCCTCTACCAATGGTTGTTGAGGCCATTCTAGCAATGACAGTTACAATATGATAGTTGGCTTCCCTGAACAACACACGTATTTGAAAGAGTGACAAAAGTTACTGTCCTCAAATGACAACTATCCGTCTTCTGGCAATACCAATACTGGACTTACTAAAACTGGTAAATCCATGCTAGACCAGAAGAGAAAGGAGAAACATCATCAATTTTCCTACCAAAAGATGAGCTGATGGATTGGCTTGTGGATGGCTTTCCTCAGTCCTCCATAAGACTGCTTTGCCCTGTTCCCCACTGGTCCCTCTTCATTCTTTAGAGCCCAAGATGCAGAATTTGATACAAAAGCACACCCCAGGAGAGAGAAAAGAGTGAGTGAGCAGCGTCTGCAACACCCTATCACCTGGATGATGCTCCCCGATGCCTTGTAGCAGCTCAGGTGGATGGACACAGACATTGTTCTTAGAGTAGATAATCTCCCCATCAAGTATGGAAGCTGAACTGCTGCCACCACCAGGATTCAACGTCAGGAGGTCAGAAGCTTTTGAAGAGGCACGTCGGAGGAGTCGCCCCAGAGACATTGCCAAGGAAATGTTTCCATTATCTGTCCACTTTAATCAGGAGACAAATTCAGAAGATCTGCCAAGAAGGAGGAAAGAATAGAGTTAGAATAAATATAACGACAGCACAGCACGTGCCTACTGCTGTCTGAGAAGGAAGAGGTCTCCCGTCAATCCTACAACTCAAGCAAAAGCCTCCAAATGCTCTGGATCTGTAACATCACCTCTATGTTTTAAAGATGCTGAAGTCAGAATCCCAGGATGTTTTTCTCTGCAATGAAGAAATATGGAGGCAGCAAAACCCCACATTTTAATAGTTACTGTGGAGAGGAAACAGAAAAGTAATGCTTGTCACTGAAAATTGCCCATTAAGGGAATAGCTCAGCGATGCAGAGCTGCCCCATGTATCACTGTCCTGGGGATGTCAAAGAGAGTCAGAGCAGACCCTGGAGGATTCCTTCAGTGCAGAAAAACTGCTGAGACTGTGACATTAAACCAGGGCCTGCTGCTTCATCCACAGTAACCACTGATCTAAAAAAAAAAAAAAAAAATTAATCCAAACAAGTTCATCTTGTGCTTACCAATTTTTGGCATAATCCTGCTGTGTATTTGAGGTTTTGGGGTTTGGGTTTTGTTTTGTTTTCGTTTTTGAGCAGTGCTGGTTAAATAGAGCTTTTCCAGAGATAAGTGGCAAGAGACCCATGTTCAGCAGAGCGGGAAGACTCCAATAGCAGCGTAATGCATGCCAACTCAAGGTAAGCATCTCCTCTATCAATAGGTAACCTTAGCTAAGTGTGGGGTATGATCCCCAACTAATCCCTGAGTAAGCGTTGTACTCAAATGAGAAGTGCTCCTCATCAGGGCTGTTGATGAGGAGCTCTACAGTGAATCCAGAGGGGTGACACCAGCTATAAACTGTTTAGCAAACAGATCAGGAAGAAGACTCGATGTATTGAAACAGCCAGTGGGTCTTGCACAATGCAATCCCACAGATAGCCCAACACAATTCAATGCAGAGCAGGCTCTACCTGCTGCTACTGCCCCTACCTGGGAAGCAGACCATCGGAGGTAGAGCAGTTTCTGCTCTGCCAAAAGTACATGAGGAGAGGAAACATTGACTTTTGTTCCTTTGTGTTTACATGGCCTTACTTGCTCGTGAACAGGCCAGTCCGACCTAGCATGCACCACAGACCGTCACGGTGCCAGCTCCAGGGGCTGCACATGGAGAGGTGAGCTCAGCGTGTTCCTGGTGACAAGTCCCACACCACGGTCTGCAGAGCATGCAACAGGGTAGCCAGGAATAAAAAGAAAAGCAGGCAGGCCCTGACTGGTACTATCAGGGGCACTGTGTGCAGGAAACATTTAGGGGCCTAACCCAAGCATTGTCAAACATCGCATAGCTCTGATTTCTTTAAACATGTTTTTTTAAGGGTATCTTCAGACAAATGAGGAAGCGAGAAGGCAGAGAGGGCAAACAGAAACCAGCGCTTCCCAAAGAGCAGAGCAAAAGCTGCAGGGAAGGAAAATAGCTGTCCTGATTCTGACAGATTTGTACATACAGAAGATTGCAAATGAGACTGCCAAGTAGTTGACAGAGCCTTCACTAAAGGACAAACTATTGGCTTAACTGGCAATCGCTAGATTTGTCAGCTTGAATCACAGCATAAGCAGTTTCTGCATTGCATTGCATTCTTTGCTGGAACTTGACAGAGAAGCCTCAACCCTGCTACACACTGCGCCCAACAAGTGTTTAGGATAAGAGAATTACTTTGCAAGTCCTTCGCACCCATGTCTCCTTCTAGCTCCAAACACAACATGTATCTTCACTTCTCAGCCCCAAAAAACAAACAGCAATGGAGCCATATGCTTGCTCTTGTCCAGATCGCCAAAACACACAGTACTGTTTCAGGCTCTGGGTTACATCTTGGAGAGTGTCATTTGCCTCAACCTTATTTAAAGAGCAAGTCTCCTTTCCTCTCATTGTGCCCTGCAAGCACACAGACAGTAAACTCTGCTGCAAGTCCTCCTTCCCACCACCAAGTTACAACACAGCCGTTACAGTTACAACACCACCATTTCAACACAGCATTGAGGGAGTCCGAAGCAGTGATGTGGAGCAACCTGTACAGCACCAGAAGCCCCGAGCCTCTGGCACATCTGAAGAGGGTCATCTGTTCCCACCACCTCGTGTAGGCAGGACGGTCTGCTCAGCTACGCCCTGCTTCTGTCAAGACTGAAACCAGCCTGGCTATCCAGACCTTCAGCTACATCAGCTATTTCATCAGAACTCTAAAAGCACAAAACCTGCATACGCAAAGAAGGAAGGTGGTACCAGGTGGCTGAGGCTGTTGACCAGGGAATGCTTCCTCAGAAAACACGAGCGAGCTTTTCCTACTGAGGACAGCAGATGGAGACGCACGTATGAAAGAAGAGCTTGTGTGATGTCCTACTGCAGCTCTCCAGGGGCTCTCAGGAATGCAGGCAGAGGTGCAGGACTTCTCTGCCAACAGCGGCAACATTTAATTAGCTTTTACCTAGCAGAGAAAGAACAAAGCAACAGGTAAAAGACCAAAAGCTGCTCCCTGGAAAGCAGGAGGAACTTAAAAGGAAACACCGCTTTGATGCTGCAGAGCACCTGCTGCTTCAGCACTGCCTTGATGTGGAGGTGGATGGCGCTGCAGGTACGCACACGCATCCACAGGTTGGGAAGAGGAAACAATATCAACAAAAAATACGGGAGGTGAGGAATAGGATGTCCTGTCAGCATGGAAATTTAGTCTGCTGCCTCTGTCTTGCAGAAGAGCTATGCATCAGAAATCAGAGTCCACCACGACACTGCAAACAAATAACCAACTATACTGTGATATATAAATATCATCAACAAGACTCAAATTAACCCTTTCACCGCTGCGACAGGCTAGGGAATTCTGTGTAGCTTTGGCTGCAGCATCAAAGAAAAACAGATGCAAGTCACCGGACAGTTTCGGGGAGAGTGACAAGAGCAATCTGGGGCATACAAAGAGATTGCCAAGGGAAGATTAAAGAAAGGGGAACGTATTAAAAGTCTTCATATGTGTGAATTGTCACTGCCGAAAAAAGGAAGAGCTCTCTATGGAGGACAGGAGAAATAGCAAGGCAGCTAAACTGTGGCAAGGAATATCTAATTTTGTCATTCTAATAGCAGGGATAATGGTGTAGTAGAACAGGGCAACGTGAAGAGGCCATTTCCATCACGGGGGTTTCAAAGACAGGCTGCAGAAATAGACAGGCAGGCAGTCCCAGCTAGGACCACATGATGGACCGGACCTCTGATGGTCATCTTGCCTACTCGTACAACCCCGAAAGTCTCTGAAACACAGCTTGTGAACTTGCCTCTCCTTCCCAGACGACAGGAGTTCACAGAACACAAACCAGCAAGTGAAAAAGAGACCAAATCTGTGGGGTTTGCTCTGTACTGAGCCCTCTTCTGTCTGGGACAACATCTGTACACACAGTCCAGGGGGCCTGGGTCCCGGGGAGAAGCAGGTATTGCTGCTGCCTCTTGTGCGGGCTTGGGAAGGCAGGCGGGAACCATCCTACAGCTCAGTCAGCATTAAATTAGCACCATTCACAAAAAAAAGTATTTTTCATATTAATTTTCTATTTATCCCCTTATCTGAAAGGATTCTTTTCAATGTGGCAGGGACAACCCAGCTCTCCAGAAACTGAAGCACTGAATTAGCTGATAAGCTCTTGCTGGGTGCCAATATTTATTAAGCACACATACATTTTCTTCTCCCACACATCAACTGTCGCCACAAAAAATCTTTGCTACAGCTACCGAGTCTGTTCACGCAGCCCCTGGCTGCTCTCCCAGTCAATGCCAGCACTTCTCAGCTAACCGAGATCTCAGAAACGCGCTGGGGAGCCAACTCCTGAAATTACCCCAGGAGCCTCTTCACAAGGGCCTGACCAGCTCCAGCCAGCAGCATCTCAAATAGCACCGGCTGCTCGCCTCCTGTAGAAATGCCCTTCCCCTCCTCACAAACGGATAAACAATAAAATCCTGTTTGGCTTGGCAGATCGCACCCGCACCTTGGCAGACGCTGCTGGACCAAATGTTGCTGCCTCCGGTCGCACAAGATTCCTGTATTCCGGCAAAGGAGGGCAACGCAGGGCTCCGGCACGGGCTGGCAGGCTCCAGCACATTACTCCCGGTGTGTGCAGCACTCGTTGCTGCTGGAGCGGTTCATGAGCACGCAAGGCAACAGGGCTTCTCTCACAAATAAGTTTAGCCTATAGAGGCACATGACAGCCTGCGCTTTGGGGCAGCCCACAGGTCACAGTGCCGAGCACCGTCTGCCTGGCAGCGCGCCTTGCAGCTCCGAGGGCAGATTTGCTGTGCAAGAGTTTAAGAGCTTCACAAGCGAAATAAGCCAAGCTACAAGGCTCTTGAAGTGAAATGTGAGACCTACAGCATGTCAGGGCACAGGGTAGAAACAGGAGCTGTCAAACATCAGCACCAAATTTAAGCATGAAATGCCTTAAGTAGCAAAACCAGGCTTTTTTTCCTTTTTGCCCTTAATAACTTAAATTTTGTTTTACATATTTAAGGAGCACAGAGTCACTGCACTGGACAGGTCTCAAACACCGCAGAAGTTCCTGCCTCCTCCTCTCCTTGGGAAGAACAAACGCCGGGTTTGCATCTCCGGTAGCTCCAGCACAGGTTGGAGTGTGCCAGAAGGCAGAGCCACTGGAGATGGAGTGCGGGAGCCTGGGAGTCAGGATCACAGCTTCTTTCCAGTCCTCTGACTGGATTTTCTGTGCAACTCTCAGCTAGTCACTCACTTGATCTATACCTCTCTACGTATACATAAGAGCCCTTGTAACGACCTTCCCTTTGTGTCACAACACCTCTACATTTGGGGGGGTGGGGTGGGGGTGGGGAAGCTTTCAAAACTACTCGCTATTAGCTGGAGCTATTTAAGATGACCTAGCCAAATCAAGGAAAAAAGTTTACCATAGGGAGCCATTCTGAAGTCATCCCGTTTCATGGGGAGAATTATGTAGGTCACCAAAAAGCCTTTCATTGCTGACCTGCTGGTGCAGCAGTGGCACGCAGAGAACAGAGTAAAGGGAGAGTAACAGCAGTCATCAGCACCGGCGGAAACCCTGACACTCACACAACTCCAATTCCAGTCACTTCAGTGACACAGATCTCGCTCAGATGCATCTCAGCTGAGAAGGTAAAAAAGGGACAGCAGACTAAATATGGCAAGTTTGTGACTCAGAGATAGAAAGGGAAATGAAATGCTATCATCAGAGGCTGCCGGCTGCTCCCAGCCACACCTGCTTGGGCATAAAAAAGCAAACAAGAAGCTTACCACCCCTCCAGCACTAAAAGTCAAACCACAACACGCACTTTAGTGTTGAGAAATTATTTGTGCCATATGTTGCTCTGTCCCAAGATTAAACATCATTTCATATTACTTAACTACAGTGCTTGTGCAGTAGGTAATGTTTTTACGGCTTTTTATTTCCGATGTCCTGCAGCCGTGGCCTGATAACACTCACAGCACCAGATCCCTAAACATCACCAGTATCAGCAGCTAAAAAATCCCAGGAGCCTGGTTTCACAGCTGGATTGATGAACTAACTGCAAAGTCTTTTCTTAATACCACAGACAGCAGACCACGCGGCTCTGCCCCACTCTGACACTTCGAAACAGTCTCCTTTTCGCCCTGCCAGAGGCAGGACCATGCCTGCCAGCAGCGACGGCAACGCTCTGCCCCAGCCCGGCTCTCCAGCTTTACGCCAACCACACAGCGCAACGTACAGAATAAACCCAGATATTCAGCAAATCCAGCGCACAGTCCGAAAAGCAGCTTTCAGAGACTTCTCCGTTTTTAGCCAAGTTACCACCAGAACAAGAAGAAGCTTCTCTAAGAGTGCAAACTCAAAGGCGGCTTCCACAAAAAAGGCAGCGAGCTCTGAGCTGTCCTGGTCTTAACGTTTCTACGATTTTCTCTTAAAAGATCTTTCATTCTTCTTATTTCCTATTCAGAGCGGCAACTAAGAACGTAATACCTTTGGAAGACAAGCTAGCAGTCGGAGCACTGAAGCGAGGGGCAGAGCTGGGAGAGGAAGCAGCAGAGTTATTTTACAGAGTGTCAGCGACACCGCGAGCAATATATCAACATCTAATCCCTGCCCCGGAGCGCCTGACCGCCATACATCAAATGATTGCCAAGGATCCCCACCATCCATCTTCGCGTCTCCGCTGATAGCGGAACTCAGCAAACGGAGAGGCAGATATCGGGGCAATGGGAGAGAAAACCACCTCCCCAGCAGTAAGGGAATCGCAGAAATGCCCCAAGCTGTACAAAAGAAGACAAAGAGTGGGATCAAAAAATGGACGCATGGGCAGGGCAGGACACCCGGGCGCCCCGTCCGCGGGCACGATCCTGTGTGACAGCCA
>VZSZ01002611.1:55271-68457 GCA_013398815.1 Ibidorhyncha struthersii
ACGGGGCCGGTGGCGGGTGAGTGCGGCGTTCCGCCGCGGCCCGGTACCGTCCGGGCCGGCACCCCCGTGGCCTGGCGTCGCCCGGCCCGTCACCACGGGTAGCGCCCGGCCAGGCCCGGCCCCGCGGCCTGGTACCGCCCGGCCTCCCCGGTGCCGAGTGTGCCTGTGCCCAGCCCCGCGGCGGAGGGGCGGCCTGCAGACGGCGGGCCCCGGGGAGCCGCGCTGGTACTCTCTCACTCTCTCTCTCTCTCTCTCTCCCCCTCCTGCGGGACGCTGTGGTCGCAGGCGAAGGCCACCCCAGCACCATGGAGGAGGTGCCCGGTGCCGCAGCAGAGGGATCTGGGGTGGAGTTCGGCTCCGCTGAGCGGGATATCATCACAGTTCCGTCGCATCTTGCTGTGGAGGTGATTTCCTTGGAAACGTTCACAGGGCAGTGTGTTCCCACGCGTTCCTTACAGAGCGACGCCTTTGTGGAAGCAGTTTCAGTAGGAAGAACTAAAACAGGCGAGCAGTTATTGGAGTCTTTCCCAGCGTATAAAAAAAAAGTCACTAAAAAGCAGATTTAGTTACAGTCCTGTGTATCAGCAGCATCTTGAAGTATGTTCTTCTCACTCAGTTCTTAGGTAGCACATTTCTACTGTAGATGCTTTGAAAAGGTACTTGTCCACATTTCATAGATGGACATACTTGGGCTCTGTTTTTGAGGTTTGGTGGTGATAAGGTTTTTTTCTTCCATTGGTACTGTACAATATTTGAATTTGGCAAATGATGATAAGGGATAAAACAATGTCTCTTTAAAAAGAAAGAAGATAATAATTTGGCTACATGTAGTGCAAGCTGGCACACTTTCTTTGGTAAAGCCCTAAGGGACGGATTTGGGTTTTTTGATAGATGTTAGCTGGAAACACATGTGAAATTAAAAATGGCATGTAGAATTTTTGTCAGGATCTTTACTATCTTAATGTTAGCTGGGTGACCATTTTTGTGAATGAGATTAAACTCCTAAATTAAACTTCTATGCCCTGTGACAAAAGGCAGTTAGAATACCATAGCATTAACATTAAACAAAGTACACAACCCATTAGAATATTGCTGTTCTGCGTTCTGCCTGTGTTATATGCTAGGCAATAGAGGCAGAGGCTGGGAACGACAATGAAGAGGAAGAGTCTGTTCCTTTGGAGGACCAAGAAGAGACATTTCTCCCAGCAGAAAGAGGACTCTATGGAGCTACAGAGCTGTTGGTTAGTTCTGCAGAAGTGAGACACTATAATAACATACATAACCTTATTCACGGAATGCATGACCGATATTTGTAACTTCACATTCTCCTGGTGCAGTTTTATTGCTGCAAACACAAAACCGATCAGAATTGGAACAGAGAGAAACTAACTGGTCAAGCACAAAGTATGCGAGAGCGCTGATAAAATAGGAGAGGTTCCTTTGTCGTGCTGTATATGCGTAAAGTTTTTTTTTTTAATCGAGTGACACAGCTCCGCCAGTATATCTGCGCACTGCCCTTAGAAGGCGGCCCTCTTGTTGATTCTTTGTCTGCATTGTTCAAGTCTCATGATGACAAAAATAAGCATATTTTTAGGGGCAAACAGAATTAGATTGAAAAGCTGTTTCAGGTGATTTTATGTTTCAGGAAAAATCTCCTGAGTCTTTCTCAGACAAAGTGAGATTAGACAGCTGTCGTCCTGAATTGGGTGACATGGAGCAGCCAATAACAGAGAGAGGAAACCCTTCCCATATGTCTTCAGGAGCTCCTCTGCAGGCATCGGCGTCAGCGGGGGAGTTGAACAGCCACACAGAGTCAGGTATCATTCAGTTCCTTATTAACAGTACAATACTCGATACCATCTATCGAGCACAGTTTCTAGTTTTCTCCCTTTCTGATCATTGTTAATCCAGCTGGAGGCATAATACTGTGAAATCTAAGTGTTTATCTGTTTCTTTTGGGGAGGGGGAGGTGGGGGGGGTGGGATCTAGGTAACATTGGAGAACCTATTTCTCTCTATTCAGAATCTGCCTTTGAGCAATTCCGTCAGCTTACTAGTGAGCATGGTGACCAAAGATGGGAAAAGGAATGGCAGCAGCGTGGAGCTGAGGAACATGAAATAAGCAGAAGAAGTGAGGAAGCTGGAGAAAGACCAGAGCTGGTTGTCTTGGATCCAGAACATGTGAGAAGTCCTCAAATCTTGTCATTCTTCTTTGCAGACTTGCTATTTTTATTTGTATAAAATGTGTGAGGTAAATTGTAAGCAGCAGCTTAGCTGTATGCTAAAACTACGTGTTTAAAAATGTCTTTTGCAAAAGTACTAACTTCTGACTGTGTCTGCTCCCTCAATACTAACCTCAAAGTTGCAGGTTCAGAAGTAAGCAACATAGTGGGCAAATCTGATGCTCTTTAGTACTCTTGAAGGAGAAGTACTTGCAGCAAGAGTAAGTAGAAGGGTTCTCAGATGTAGCTCTTCCGATATGTTTCTGACTTTCATATATTCTCAGTATTCATTTCCTGGTGTCAACAAATACCTGCTACATAAACCTTCTCACTTGTTACAGTGAGTGTAGGCAAAATAATAATGCAAGTGTCTATGGCAGAAAATACGATGTTTTGTTTAATAGTGGGAGTAGCAGTAAGGTTTCTTCATAATTTATTTACACAAGTATGTTAAAGTTTATCAACATCATACTTCTTTACAGCCTCTGATGAGAAGATTCCAGGCGGCCCTGAAGAATTACCTTACTAAGCAGATGGAAAAAGTGAACCTAGAGCTTCAGGAACTGGTATACGGCATTCCTTCTTTGCCTTCCCACCGCGGCCCATCTCTATCCAAGCTGAAGTGAGGTAGCTGATTTCCTCTTGTATTCACAGAGGACAGCAACAAAGAAGAGCAAAGTACAGAGAGAAGAGCTTGGGGTGATTCTTTATGGAGCGCAGCAGCAGCTGGCCCATCTGCAGATGGAAGTGGAGAAGAGCCACGACCGCTGTTCTCAGATGGCCGCAGCGCGTCAGCAGCTGGAAGAGGAACTGGAAGGCCTCAGGCTTACTCACAAGAAAATGTGTCATAACACAGATGATGAACGCAAGAAAGGTGACTGAGGCAGTCCTTGCAATATTTCCTACTTCTAGTACTATGTGTGGAAATGAATTTGAATAGAAGTCAAGCACTGGATTGAAAAATACAGTAAAATTTGTCAGGAATAATGCACTCCCTGAAAAGTTGCACAAATATTCCTGGTTACCATATAATATCTACTGTTTCTAAGACCATGTTGCCACATTGTACTTCTAAAAGTCTTTAGGGCTAAAACATAAACTGTTCCTGGCAGGTAAGCTGTTCTGAGACTTAGCAGGAAGAAAATTCCCATCGCTCTGTTATGTTTGCCTGTGCGTCTGTAAGGGTGTGATGGGATTGCAATGGTCGTAAGTCAATAGGGGCATCCAGGAGTATGAGCGCAGCATCCATGTGGCAGCCCATCCCAGCCAGAGAAATGGACTTGACTCATTCTTTTTGTGTTGCAGGCATTTGGATAGGAAACAGTAAACCAATTTCAATAGCAAGGATAGCTGAGCATTAAAATAAATTGCCTAGAATGTTTTTGCAGGTTATTGAAAAAATTAAAGAAGCATTCAACAGACTGAGAAAGAGACAGTTCTGTTTTGGGGCAGTGGAGTGGGTTCACAGCCTCCTGAGGCCCCTTCTTTCTTTCCCTGGGATTCTGTGTGCTGGGAATCAAGGAACTGCTTACCAAGATTTTTAGCTTTGCTTGTGGAGCTATATTCCACAGCTGATGTACATTCAGGGAGGTATGTGTGTGAGTTCTGGTTTGGGTGCTTCTGTATTTCTTTCCCTTTTATCTCTGTTTAAAATGTGTGTTTAAACATACTTTTCTGTAAATATTTTTATTCTTGCCTCCCCAGTTTCTGCAATGCAGACCCAGGTTGAAAACCTGGCCTTACATCTCTTCTACATGCAGAATATGGACCAGGATATGCATCATAATATTTTACTGATGAAACAGTCGACGAAGAAGGCTGAGGCAGAGAAGTTGCAGGCTGAGGTGGAAAAAAAAAAGCAGGTATGAAGTAAAACTGCTTTAAAGTAAATAAATAAATACAGATGACAGTGGTGAGTCTTGAAAGACATGCTGCCATGCCAGAAGGAAGGCTGTAGCGACTTAACCATGGAGGATGTGTGGGTATATTTTTCCCAAATAACTGGGGGGGAAAAACCCAAAACAAAAGACCCC
The DNA here is from genome assembly GCA_013398815.1 of Ibidorhyncha struthersii. Lineage (NCBI taxonomy): Eukaryota > Metazoa > Chordata > Aves > Charadriiformes > Charadriidae > Ibidorhyncha > Ibidorhyncha struthersii. The sequence goes on from VZSZ01002611.1 coordinate 59,526, forward strand.
ACCCAAAACGCCACAAAAGCAGGCTTTTCTGAAAATCAGAAGAATCCCCACCAGTAAGATAGTGGCATGTACTGCCCAAAGGTTTTTCACAAGCCTTATACTAGTAAGTCGCTCTTCATTCAAGAAAAGGAGGTGTCCGGGCAGAAAGATATTTAGTAAAGAAGTATCATATGTTCAAGTATCGTGCATTATTCTGAATCACAATGAGTTTCACGGTGAGAAGCGAACTTTGAAACTGAACTGAGCTGGTTGGTGTGCTCGAGCTCCCCCTGCTGCCTTCTGCTTGCAGCAGGACACAGACTGATTATTATTATTAATGCAGAATTGCATGCAAACAGCTGAAATCAAATGGACTTAGATGTTTTTTAAACAAAGGATTTTAAAACATAGAGTAATAAGATTCCCAGCTGCCAGAGAGGTGGCACAATATAATCCACGCTGACAGGAATGGATGCTGCTTCAGATCTGAAGTATCAATTTACTACTGCAAATGGAACAATAAAACATTAGCAATGAAGGTCTCATTCTCTTGAAAGCTGTCGTGTTCATAAGTCATTTGTTTATGAATGGAAAAGTTTCAGTAGGAATCGAATTAATCCAGTTGCCAATTTAATCCCTTTTCTAGCCTATGTTATTCTTGTAGAATATAGTTGGTTAAGACTGAGATTATATTGCTCATCCTGAACTGTTTGGCTCTGACTCTTTAGGATCTTCTAGTGGACCGCTTAACAAGAAAAACCTATGAACTACAAGAACAGATTGCTCTGTTTGAAGCTCAGTTTGTGGCCCAGGCAGAGGACACAAAAGTAACTCGGCAAGCAGTAAATGAGGTAGGAGGGTGCTTTTTTTGCTTCGGGTTAATATTTCCCTCTGGAAGGACTGACCCCTTTGGCACATGCTCATGTGGTTTGTACAGTGTAGGCCAGAGCTGTATGGTTTGTTCCTGTTTGCAGCAATGAAGACTGTTTCTTTTTTTCCCCCCTCCTTTGTCCTTAAGAATTGCCTGTAGGTCACTTCCTCCCACACCTTCTCAACATTTTTTGTTCCTTGCAGACCATAGGTCTGTGGTCTGGTGTGACAATAAACCAGACCCATAGTAGTTGAAGCTGTTCCTGCCCAGCATATTATGATCAGAAGGAAAATATTGCATTATAAGATGAATTTGGTTTCTCAGTGCAGTATAGATTCATCCTGTCTACCAACTCTCTGTTCCCTAGGCTTGTATGGAGATACAGGCTATTAACATGGAGAAAAAGCGATTGATGAACCACTGGAATAGCAGCTTGGCTGGAATGAAGCAGAGGGATGAGGCCTATATTGCCACACAAGACTTGCTGAGGTATGGTGGCTGAAAACAGTCCTCGGAGAGACCTCAAATAACTTGGACAGGAGGGATTATAAAAGGGGCAGTATGTCTTCTGTCAAGTTTATCACTGTATGTGCAGGATATGTCAGGCAGAACAAGTTTGCTCCTCTAAAGCACGTAATAATGTTAAAGGATAAGAAACACAGTTCTTTGTTACTATTTTCTTTATCCAAAACTCAACTCTCTCTCGAAATGTGTGGGTTTTTTAAAGCTGTTTATAGCTTTTCTATTTGTATTTTATTCCTTTAAAAGAGTTCCTTCACCTTTGCAACATTTCTCAAACCGAAGAGCTAGACAGCAAGAAGGATTTACCTACCACTTTTGGTTAGGATTTTGTGATGCCTTTAGAAATCTTCAGGAAAACCTTCCTATTGTTGCCAAAGGAAGTGTTATTTGGTCTGGAGTCTTAAAGCTTGCCTGATTCTCTGAGAAAAAACAATGTTCTTTTATATAGTGGCGTCTTGGTAAGAATGGGGGATTGGGGACAGGACTGAAAGAAGGAATTAATTTTCCTACATACATTTCCTTTTAAATCTTAATGTCTCCATCCATCTTCTTATGACTCTGCACTGTCACCGCAGATGAGCCTTTGTAAAGATCTGCCTTCTTGGTCAGCTGTTGCTGCAATAGTATGTTTGAAAAGAGGAATTTGTAGATGACCATTCAGCACACGAATCAATCCCTGTGATGATTTTCCATCCTCTTTGCCTCTCCAGCAAGTACAAACATGACCTCAAGTCCCTAGAAATGGACATCCATGGCTGTAGAAAGTCGATCAGGAAGGAGGAGGAGAAGAATGAGTTGCTTGTCACCGTCCTGAGCCGTTCAGAGAACGATGCCAACGCAACAAAGAAACTGATTGCCCAGTGCCTTTCAAGGCAGGAGGCCTTGAAGGTCGAATCTGGCACCTATGTTCGCATTCTCCATGAGACAGAGCAGGCCCTCAACAGAACCAAGATGGTGAGAAGAGTTACTTGGAGGACGAATCCTTTTGAATTGGACATGGGTATTTAATCCCCTTCCCCAAACAGTTGTAGTGATTCTGTCTCTGTCTTCCCTACCTTTTTAGGATCAAGCTGCTCATCTGAACGAGTTGCTGTCCATCAGTAAGGATATAGAGAAAGGAAATGATGCCAAAGAGCGGATGGAGAATGAAATCATGGCGAAGGTTCACGACCAGACGATGTCCAGCAAAGCCACAAAGCACTTCTCACAGCTGGCGGCACAACTTCATAGGAGAAAAACTGATCTGGTATGGTATCTCTTCCATTTGGGAGAGCAGGGAAGGAAATGGCCTAGAGGAGTGCTTCTCAAGTGTGTTTTGTCAGTGTCTTCATTTTGGCTTTCAGGTCTGTAGTTGAAGCTCTGCTGGGTTTGCAACTTCAATTTAGTTCTTCCAGTGATCTTATTGCAGGACGCTGGTGTATGCGAGAGTGTGGCCAAAAAGGCCTGACACATAACATACTATTGTTTCTTTACTAAAAAAACGGGGCAGAATAATGACTCCTGGGAGTGTTGCCTATAAAGTGGTTCAAGTTCTTATGTATTGCAGGAAGGCAGTGGATATGTGGTACTTCTATACTCCACATTAACTTATACCTCTATACTGCATCCCAGAATGGGATACAGGCATGCTCTCAGTTTCTAAGTAAGGATTACAGTCCAAGGACAGTCGAACAGTCGAATCAGACCCACAGTTCTTCATGGCATAAGTTGCTCTCTTTGGGAGCGTATAACTGGTACAGATAGAAAAAGTAGAAGATTCAGCGTAGTATTTATCATACCGAGTTGTGTGGGCTGGCACTAACACAACACACTCACACCTCTATTTCCATGGGTTCCTTCAGCCTGCCCCTGAGTTTTTTTAAATCAAGGCTGTATCTTAAGTAACTGGAAGGCTCCCAGGGTTGGCTTTCATTGTGAGAAAGGCCTCTCCAGCCCGCTTTCTGGCAGGTACACAAACAGGTGGATACCCCGCACTGACTCCTGTTAGCGACTGCGTTGCACAGCAGAATATAGTGCAGAGACTATGGCCTTGGAAAAGAGCAAACTGTAACCTCTCGCAGTGTGGTCCGGGCTGTGCAGAAGTAGCAGACAGGCTTTTGAAAGTTACCTGGCGGCACTCGTACTGCACTCAAACAAAAGGCACAGCCACGCTTGCTGGCTGGTACGGTTGTTGTTAGGTGAGGGATGTGTTTGTCTGGTATGGTGGAGAAGGTACAGTATAGTAATGTCCTACTACTGTTAGCCAGGTAACTAGAGACATCCAGGCAGGGAAGATAATTGCAGAAGTGACGAGTGTGCTGTCTTAAAGGGTTTGGGGATGTTTAGGCTCCTTAATGCTTTTCAACAGCTTTATGGCAGAGGTAAGTATTGCTAACCCCTATCAGTAGATGGAGAAACAAAGGTACAGAGCGGGTAGGTAGCTTACGTATGGCTTGTAGCACAGACCTGGGGATAGAATCTAAATCCCCCGATTCCTGTGCTTTGATAAGTGGGCATTACAAATCAATGAGTTGCTGTTGGTGACAGTAACTTGTTTTCTGGCGGTTTATATTTCTAGGAGCTGCGTTTTTCCAAGGTTGAGAATGATATCGCCCAGGTTATTCTGAATGCAACTCATACCAACTGCAGGCTGACAGTTCTCCAAAAAGCACTTTGTGAGCTGGACAAGGAAATAAAAAATGTCCATGACCTGATCAGCCACAGTGAAAGTGAGATTGCAAAGTGCAGTCTCCTGATTGAGAACAAGCGAGGTGTCATCAGCCAGTACAACAAGAGGTTGGAGATGATTCTTTCTCAGCAGGGGGTATGTACCTTTACATCGCAATCCCAAACTTGATTTTATTCTTTGTGGTGACCACAGATGCCCCTGATAAACGTAACTGCATAAGTGCTGGATGGTTAAAACTTTCAGGCATCACTGTTGTGATTTAAAAGCTGCACTAGTTAATGTAAATGTTTACATTTGTCAAACAGTCTTAATGCACGTGAAGAGGAGCTGGCATTAGGGAACAGTTGTGAAATGAGGGTGTGCCTAGCACAGGTTTCTGCAGGGAGTTGTCTACACCTGACGAAAATGTTGAATGACATCGATACTCTGGGAGTAAATAGGATCTCATTATAAAATCTGCAAGGTCTGAAGAGGGGAGAATGGAACAGGCAGAGTGACTTAAGTCGCTTGATGGTTGGCCCCATTCAGATGATAGCCAGATCTGTCCCTAACACTGTGAGCTGTGAGACCTTCATGGATACCTATGCAAAAATTAGTACTGTGGCGTACGCTCGGCAAACTTCTGAATGTCCAGGGGTGTACCTGTTGTAGGAGCTTAGGAGGCCCTCTCGCCACAGAGTCTGGAGAACCTTTTGGGCTTCTGTTGCATTTATTCCTGTGAGGTCAGGAATGATTAGTCCCATCCAACTTATACAGGGGCAAGAATTGGGACCACTGGAAATTGAGATCAACAAGCTGACCAAGCAGATAGAAGAATATAATTCTGAGGTGATGACGCTACAGAAGTACTGGCTCAATCAGCAGAAAGAGCTGGTCAAGTTAACACATGAACGGGAGGAACAAATAGCCTCCTTGGATATGCTAAAGAAACGGATTACAATAATGCAGCAGAAGAAAGTGCGCACTGAAAGTAAGTCATTCCCTAGCTCTTTCTTAAAACGTTCATCCGTGAATGGAGAAGAAAGGGAGCGAAGGCTTACAGACGAGTAGCGCTAGACCTTCACCAAAGGATGCCCTCTCTATGTGTGAGCAATAACACAAATGGCCCCGGTACTATACTTGGGGGGCTAAGAGCCAGGCACCTTCTGCTGTTTTGCACGTTGTTATTTCCTATAACGGTCGATCTGCTGTCTTAACTGACGCAGTTGAACCCTAAGTGACCATGTCATGTGTTACACTTCTTAAATAAAGTTTGCAAGCAGTTGGTAGGTAAATGTCCCTGCCAATGTTACCACTTCCCTTGGTGAAAGCCAATTATTTCTGACAGTAGTGTCCTTCAAAACCTTATTTGATTTTGGGGCTTGTGGAAAAATATTTTGGCTGGGACACAGGTGGTTCCAGGTGCAGTGTTGGCCGGTCTAGTGGCAGTTTGTCACACCTTGCCTGTATTCAGCCCAGTGCTCCTGGGAATTTTAACACTTTCTTCTGTTCACCTGTAGATGAAATTCAGCAGGAAACAAAAGAACAGAAGGACATTGAACGTCACATGAGGAATATGTCAAATGACTTGATAAAGTTGAATGTGTTGATCAACAAGAACAACAACAGCGTCGAGGAGCTGCAACATGGCAACATTATCACAGAGAACGAGTTTGTACGCTCTCTCAAGGTACAGACACTTGACATCTCATTTCCCCGCCTCAACCCTTCATGCAGATCGGAGGCAAATGGTGATCCTGTAAAATTTTCTCAGTCTGACAACGTTGTGTTGGTTTATGCTTCCCAAATCTAGGCAGCAGAAAAAGAATCAGTTGAGATGCAGGAGAGATGCAATCAATTGACTGAGGAGAAGGAAAGACTCCTGAACAGCCTGGTGGAAGCAGAGTAGGTACCAGAGAGATTCTTGCTTTGTGCCGCAGTCTTTGAACTGTTGTGTATGTGTCCGTGTTACCTTTCTTGTCCAGTCATCAAACTGCACCAGTGCCAGCAAATATGCTTCTGTCGTTGGAGAGGGTGAAAATGAGTTTAATGAATTTTTGAAATGCAGAAACTGAAAGGTGCTTTAGCCATCTCTGGAGCCACCGAGAGCTGAGAGGATGTTGGCTTTAACCATTCCGGTGTGCTTGTGCTGGATGTTGCCAAGATCTGTATGGGAAGACTCTGCATGCTGTCTCCTCTGCCAGTAACTCAGAGCGAGTGTGTTGCACCGGGCAATTAACTGGGGCCCATCAGCCCCCTGTCAGTCTGGGCATGCTTGTTTGTACAGTCATCGTGCCATTTTCTAAATTGCAGAGCTTCCTGTCTGACTTCACGCTGCTCTGTTGCTGCCCTTTTATGTGTCCCGTATGCAAATTCTTAGTTTCTGCTCAACCATTCAGCTCTGTGTTCAGCTTCGATCTCGGGAGCGTGCTGCCACTGATGCACAGAGAGAGCATCCTCTCTGTTGCTTACAAAGGCACCGCTTTCCCTTTCTGTCATTGAAGGCATCAAATCATGCTGTGGGAGAAAAAGATCCAGCTGACAAAAGAGATGCGTGCAGCGGTGGATTCTGAGACAGGACAAGGTGAACTCCAAGCCATGAGAACAGAGATTCATAGGATGCAAGTAAGCCGCTGGGGAAGAGGACTGAGGGGAGGAAGCTGCACACAATGTATTCAGCTTTGGACTTGCTGAAACGTAAGGCAGGAGATGAGAAACAGGCTGGAGAAATACCATCTTCAAGGCCGTGGCAGTATGGGAAATCTTTCCACCCTGCAGCTAGATTGAATTAAATACATCCAGCATGCATGCACGTTATGCGGTCCTTGTGCATGCTAGGTAACAGACTGCAGCGGAATCTAGATACACCTGAGACATCTATTTAAAATGCGGTCTGTCTGCCACCTTATTCTGTGACCCCAATTTATAAGCAAAGAAATGTTGATTACAAAATATTGCATCATCTTAATCAGTGGTTAGGGAAGTCTTCTATCTTCTGGCAAAGCAACTCCTCCCTTTCGTTCTCTGGATACTTCTGCTCTTCTGCTTTTGCTAATGAGTTGCAGTGAAACATTTTGAAGATTACTTTAGGTGAGTTGATAATCCGGCCCTCTGCCTTCTAGATCCACACAGGGCAAACTAGGTTTGGATTTAGAGCAAATTTGGCTTGCCAAGGCTCGTGTGTCATGTGTATCTGGTTTACATTGATGAGATGTGCCACACAGAAGACTTCAGTTAGGTGCCACTCGTAACCATTTGTTATTTTCAGCCTATTTTATATCTTCATAAATGGCAGGTCCGCTATGGCCAGCTGATGAAGCAGCAGGAGAAGATGATTCGTGGTATGGAGGCATCTGTTTCTCATAGAGAGGCGATAGCGATTCGTGGAGAGGGTCAGAACAAAACAGATAAGAAACGTATCACCAAGGGTGACTTCCACCGCAAGAAACAGGAGCTGAGAAAGATGATCAGCGAAACCCAGAAGGTGAGCAAGTAAAGCAGGGCTGCGAGCGTTCACATAGCCTCCATTTGCCTTGTAATGAGCACCTGCGCACTTGGCACAGACGCCCGGGGTGTCAGTACACAGACCCTGCACCTGCCCAGGTACAGCACTGCACAGGGGGCAGGCTTTGCAAACTCATTAAAAATAAAATAAAATAGTTCTGGGAAGACGACCGGGAACGCAGCTGAACTAAAGAACCAGAATCTGCCATTTCCTGCTCTTCTTTACTAGAACACTCAAGACTGCAACAAAACCATCCTGGAGCTGGAGAGCACCCGAGCATCCCTTAGTGCCTCCTTCTCGGAAAAGCAGCAAGAATTGCGCAGGCTGCAGGCTGAGTCCGATGGCCTCGATTCGGACACGGAATATCTTCGGAACAAGAAACGATGGGTGAGCGTGTCCACTTCCTTGCAGCAGGCGAGCCAAACCTGCTGCTTGCTTCTGTTACCACCCCCCTGGGCTGGGCGTGCTTGGCATGTGATTTCTGCAACGCTTTAAGTGAACTGAGCACATTTTGAGGGCTCGTAGTGGTGCTGAGTTGATGCTGCTGTTGTACTCGTTGGCAAGGCAGCATTCACCTGGAAACATCAGCCAGACGGACATCGTTTGTATCTTGAAAATATGTAGTAGCAGCTGTCCTTTGTGAGTGCCAGCTGGCTACTCTGAAGTACGTTACCCATTTGAGGGCCAGCTCAAGCTCTTGAATGATCTCCTGCAAAGTTTTTAACTCGGTGAAGCTCTGCCCTGGCAGGGGTTGCCTTGGAGGCACGGGTATTTCTCCGATTTATGGAATTCTGTGCCATGACTGTGCTCAGATGTGGGATGCTGTTTGGCCGTTGTAACGGGGACTTCACAGCAGTATCCTTCTTAAGAAGCCCTTCCATTTCAAAATATGACAGTTACCGTACCCCTGTGACACAAATCCTGTAATTTTCTTAGTTCTTTCTTAGCAAGTGCCATTGTTGCTTTCCTCAGAACCTTTTGGAGATCGTGGCCTACCAGACGCGCCAGAAGCACCTGCAGGCACTGAAGGAAGGGAAGTACGCTCCCCTGTGCCGCACTGAACAAGCCTGGAGGAACGAGCAGCAGAAACTGCAGGACCGGCTCCGCACCATTAACGCCATCGTCCGCCAGGTCCGCCGGGAACATCCCCAGCACCACCGGCCTCTCCAGTGGCTCGGTCAGTGCTTGGAATCCAGGCTCGGCTCGCAGGAGGCCTGACAGAGGCACGGACAAAATACACACAACCCTCTGCTCTTGCTGGCGGAGGCTGCAGCCTTTCCGAGTGAATAAATACACAGCTCACCCTGCGTGTGGGGTAATGGCCGCCGCAGCCCTCCCCTGGCCGCGGGGGGGCGGGGGGCAGGTGCAGCCTTGACTTTGGGGCTCCCCCCCGCGCCTTTTGCCCGAG
>VZSZ01002612.1:0-11901 GCA_013398815.1 Ibidorhyncha struthersii
TCAGGTCAACTGTAGCTTTCAAATTTACAACATTTTTCCAGGATCAGTTCCTACATCCGAACATCACACAAGCTGCAAGTGCTCAGAGAGGACTCTTTTTTTATGGCTCTCAGTACTGAATGCCCAGAAATGAGATGCTATTCACTCTGTAATTTTCCATTTTTGACTGAGACTCTCTTCTTTTCTAACCTTCATGTTTCCCATTGCAACCTCACTTCCAGCTGAGAAGCTTACTGAGCTCGCTAGTGAGAGACAGATTTTTTTTGCCAGTATACCAGCTAACTCTTAGGTCTTTGATCATCTGCAGTTGGGCTGCTCCTGCTTTGATCAAAAGTAAGCTTTTCTTGATCATGCTACATGAATTTAAAAGCCTGAGACTTCAATCCTGCCTTCAGGTGAGCTTAGATTGAGGCACTGAGTTGTCTGATGTATTGAACAAAAATTTAAAAATATAATTGAGTGTAATTGTCATGTATCTTTTAAACAAGACCATTTTCTCCTGAAAAAAAAAAATGCCTTCCTATTTGCGGTGCCAGATCTGCACTGTTCACAGTGAGGCTGCAGCACTTATGCTGCAAGAGAGCAGAGTATCGCAGGAAGGATTCCACCTACCCTGCAGGAAAAACAAAGCTCTTTCCAAAAATATACATTATCCAGTGACTAAGAAATAAGAATAAATGAACCAAGCCCTGCAGGCTTTTGCAAAATACTTATTAAGAGAACTGTCCAATTAGCAGTGCCTGCGCTCATCAGTATGGGCACATCCATGGCCAACCTCGGGTCTAGATTCACCTCCCCTACTCAGGAACCTTGCAAGTGTGCCAGAGCACACTCCCCAAAGCACGCGGGGACTCACGTTCATCTGGCAAGGCCAGTATGGGATCTTCAGACCCTTGTAGCAAAAATACTGCAGAGGTGGAACATATCATGGCTATAGGGGCTCTGAAAAACTCATCCAGAGCAGAGAAAACTGTGTTGACTTCATCAGAGAGCCCATTGTGAGTGAGCAACCAAATCCCACTAACTTTTGCTTCTATTAATATTTCTATGTGACAACATCAAATACTACAAGATTCGCTCAAAAGGGTTAAAGGCCTGACATCATACAGTGATTTTTTTTCCCCTCAAAGAGTGCATCCTACCACTTTGCATGGCATATTCATCTAAGATTATTTTGGCCCCATTTGGAAGGCATGATCCCCATTTGGCAGATAAAGAAGTTGATGTAGAGGCTGATTGACAGGTAAATCGGTGGCGGGCAGGAACAGGGACCCTGNCTTGGGCTCTGCTCTCATAGACACTCCCCAGACTTCACGATTACCACCAAGAACAAGAGCAGCCTCTGAAGTTGATGGAAATCATAATGACTTTTCAGAATACATCTTGCAAAAGAAAACACCTGTGGACGTACCAGTGTTAAATGAGATGCCCCTGCTCTGAGAATTGGCAAGTGAAGAAGAAATGTTTGATGCCCTTAGATGAATTTACTATTCACTAGGTTTGTGACACACAAAAAAATCACATTACTGCATGTGTTGTTTCTGCTATTTGAGAGCCTGTGTTGACTTGTCCACGCCAGGATAGTGCTTGAAAGACTGAACTGAGAGAGAAGGTGCTGCAGGCACAAAGGAGGAGGCTGGAGAAGCAATAGTCCTCTCTTATACAGGTTGGTGAAACTATTTGACTAAATCCTCCTTGGGGACAACAAATATAAAAATAGATGGTTCACATTTCTCCTGGCTACCACCTGCTGATGCCAATGTCACCGACATTAACTGATTTAAATCTGTTACCATCTTCCTCTCCAGTGCTACTAGATGTAGTAGGTATCTAACTGATCATGAACTTTCAGTACGTGGCTGTAGCTAGGAATAAAATGTGTCATTATAAACTGTGTCGTGTAAAAAAGTGAAAATATAAGCAAGAGAAAACGGTCATACATCTTTGTCTACATTATGTGGTAATAGCTCTTCTGAATTACTGCATACAGTTCTGATATTACAAGTTTGAGGGTTTGAGAGACTAGCAAGAGTTATGAAAGGACCTGCAGAAAATATCTGGGTTCCAAAAAGCATGAGAGGCGTATGAAGCTTAATCTAAACTTATGGTGACTGAGTAAGGAGACACTGCACCAGGAAGCAATTACTAGTGGCAGGAAGCTTTTCAATACAGTGTAGCAACGAAAAATAGTATCCAATGTCTGCAAGCTAAAGATAGATATGGCCTCTTTAGTTCAAGGTTGGTTTTCTTTCCAGAAGAACCAAAGTAATCAAACAAAAGTCATGAGCTGGAATTCTTGTACAGAGACTCATGCTCCCCAGGAGATTCATGTAGCTAAGGTTAAAGGCTATTAACTCATGAATCTCTTGATCATCCACCTAGGATATTTTGAAATGTTTGGCTAGATTTGTCTCCTTACAGTGTCACAAGTTTTTCTGGGTTTTGATAATAGATGGCATCAGAAATGTCCGTCCACCAAGACAAAGGCAGTTTCCCAAGATACCCTGCCTGTCTTCCAAATTAAAGATTCTTCTTTAAAAACAAAACAAAACAAAACAAAACAAAACAAAACAAAACCCACAAAAGTGCTTCCGCAAATCAGCCCTAAATTCATAAGTTTGTTCTTCCACAGAAGAGGAGTGGTTTTTATATTTCTGTCCTTCAAAAGCAGTTCATTGATAGCTCTATGTACTTCCCAAGTAACCTTAGAAAAGCGCATGCATCCATCCATCATATCTCGGAGGTTCTCCTTTTCTGGATTCCCTATTTGATCTGGTCCTGTGACTTCACAGACTGTTTACACAGTTAAGACGATAGCTGTGATACCCCAAGGATATGTTTTTCATCACAACTATGAAAGCTCCTGACAAACTGGCCCTGGCTGCTCATTGCCATTCTGATTTTGATCTCCTGTCTTCATGTCTCAGCACACAGATCATTTGGGATTGCTTGGCTCTGCCGCTCAATGCCACATCAGCAGTGTGAATTGACCAAACATCCACTCCTGCCAATGCCACATTGTTCCGTTCTCTTCTGTCCACTTCTTTGGGACGCAAAATTTCAATCTAATATACTACATAGTACAGCTCTACTGAAACAGCTGTGGGTGCAACAGCAGGAGGTAAAGCAGAAACAGCCCTACAATGTGTCATTCCCCAGAATGATCTATTGGAGAGCATATTCAGTTGTAGTTTGCGGGAGGCTCCAGTGTTTCTTTTCTTTCACAGCCATTGTATCAAAACAACATTGGCTCCTGACAAGCAGCAGTGGGGTATGCTGCAGGGAGTCCTATTTTACCAATGTCATTTCAGAACTCTTCCAATTTTTAATAAACTGCTCTTTGGCTGTTTTAATCAAGCCCATTCCCATCACTCTGACTGAAATAAGCTGCTGATGTTGTTATTCATATGACCACCTGGGAGGCATAACAAAACACGTGACAACACTTACACATCATTAACATCTCAAAAAACACATTTTAGTTTATCATTGCAAGCAATGGCTTTTTTTTTTTTTTCTTGTGGTTCTCAAGATTTTAGTATCTTTGTATGAAGAGTTCAACATTATGACTTAGCTACAACCTTGGCTACTGTCTGGGCAATTGAGGTCTGATGTCTCAAGCCCTTACATTCATTCTTGCAAAATGTGTATTTGATGAATCCAATTGATTATACTTTCTATTTTGTAGCCATCGGGGGCAAAGCTCCAGATTTGTCATACTGAAGAATTCAGTGTACAAAGTGACAGGTCCAAAAGTATAAAGCTCACGTCTCCTCTCACCTATTAAAGGCTTCTGTGGTCTCACCACCTAAGTCCTATATTGAAGCTTATCTTCAGCTCTGATGGACTGAAGGTGGCAGAGAACACCATAACCCAACTAATATGGCAGATAGATCATCCTATCATTAAGGCAGCTTCTTGGCAACAAAAAATGTATTAAGACTCACAATCCCAGTAAGGTGCAAAACATATTAAAAGGAGAACAGAGAAACTGAGGCTTCAGGAAGTAGTTTCATATATTGTTTCTCATAATCAGCATCAGATAGAACCTTTTACCTGATTCCGCACAAGGATGTTGTAAGATTTAGAATACTTGGGACAAGATAAAAAGCAAAAGGTAGAAATCTGAGCAATGGCTGATACATAAGAACCAAAAATGAGCCAGTATTCGACAACTGGTTGACATTGCATCTGAGTGGGTGTTTCAAAGAGCCTGCAGCCCATCTAGTCCTTCTTTATTTGAAAGCACACATCCTTATGGGTTTGGGGAGTTGTCGAGTGTTTCACTTTTACTCCTTGCAAGTATTCACAACTTCTCTGCTACCTAGAAGACCTGCAGCAATGCAATATGCACGGAAATGAAGCTTTTGGTGCCCCAAAAGCCTCAGCAAATAGAGATCTGTCAGGCATCTACCCATAACAATATTAGATGCCACAAACGTGATCCACACTCTCAGTTGCACCACATACTGAGCTGAGCTCAAGACATTAGCTTTTATCTCCATGGACTGGTTCTACGCAATCTGAAGAAGTGTCTTATGCACTGGGATGAAAAGCCTTGGTTAGCTTGGTTACTCCGGCACAGTAGAGCTGTCTGCAATCAGAGTAGGGCTCATTCTCTGAAACTGTGTCACGAACTCCCCTGGACAGTAAAAAACATTCCAATTGCAAGCCACACTTTAACTTTGTATATTAGTTAAGGTCTGAATCAGTTTCTACTGTCATCAGATAACATGAAAATTTTTCATTTCTGTCCTACTTGATCCTTTTCACACGATATTTAATCTTCACTGTTCATTGGGTTTGATATGGCCACTACTCTCCTTCTCTTTCTTGCAATTCTAATGCACTTATTCTGCCAGTGTGCCTTTGCTTTGGAAGTCCTTCATTTTCATCTAATAAATCACTCCTACAGAATGAGTTGTCAATATCTCTACACCATGTATTAAGTTACATGATTAAAAGATAAAGAGTAATTATAGAATATACATGGGTTGATACCACATATGTATGAATAAACATGTATCTATATGCATATAGATATATAAATGATGTAAGCTAATAAAAAGCATATTAATACCTATTTCAATTAATATCTTTAAACACCAAACTTTTCACAAGGAGGTGATAATACACAATAAATTGCAGAGCCATGCAGTGAAATGTATTTACTGTGCATATGCTGACATATAATTAGTATCATGCACTTTAGATATCTCTCTGGAGACCTGTAAATATATACAAGTAAAATAAGGTCACTAAAATGTAGTCTGCAAGTTTTCCATTTGGTAGAAATAATTATTCATTAGAGGAAGGCTTCTTTTCAATTGATATCAACAACCTGAAGTTGGGTGTCAGATTAAGACTCTCAGGAGATGTCTAGTGATAACACAGTAAGAAAGGTGATCAAAGGTAAACGGTAAACAATTTATGACATAGCTCTGCAGTTATTTGCCACACAGTCTCACCTCCACATTTATACATTTCTTTTTTATTTTCCTCTATTCTCAGCTTTCAGACAGTAGACAAATGGATAAATAATATCTATAACACACTTATGTGCAATCTATGTTGCAGCTAGACTTATCCCTAACTCAAAACCACCATCTGTCAGCTTCCCAGTCATTAACATGACACAGACTTTGAAATTTGCATCTTTTATTGATATCATAACCTTTGAAATGTATACCTAACTTGTGCAGTTTGAGCCTGTTTGTATAAAAAAACACTTGCATCCTGAACCCCTTTGTCTTTGAAGGGGCTAAACAGATTGAGAATAGTACTGTCATTCAGTGCCTCACAACTAGTACGTATTTTGCAGTCAAGGGTTTTGGTTCCCCATCCTGCAATCAATGATGGTTCAATTGTCTCTGTCAAGGGTGCCTCGAGGGGGAAATCTATATTTATTAATTCTCATGTCTTCAAGAAGATAACTGTCTTAGTGCCACATTCAGTTCTTTTATATGACAAGTGCCTAAACTGAAGACTTTGCATATACAGACTGTAGATGCATATACAAACAAGGCAACAAAAGCACAGATCGATAGACAGACAGACAGATAGATACACACATATGTACATACATACATAGAATTAATCATTTTTCCCTTCCTCTGAGTGAAAAACTGCAGCTTTAGCTGGTTCTTTTTATAAAGAACCTTAACTAGTTAAACCAGTGAGTGGTGGGTAGTACTCATAGAGGATCACATTACAGTGAAGAGCTGTAACAGGAATTGCAGCACTGCTGCAGTTCAATGAGAATGGATGGGTTTTGGCAGGTCAGACTCCATAATTCCATTTGCCTTTGAAATGCTATCAGCTCCACAGACGTAGGGGCATATGGTTACCAAAATTATGATACTTTAAGTAAAATATGTCATTTATCCATAGAGAATTTTATTTATACATAGGTATTCTTTTAATTAGCTTCTTTTAATTAAATTTATATTTTCTTTAACTTACAGTCTTTCTAAGATTTCCCTGCTACTTATTGAACTTGATACTACACGTGACTCAGGATTTTTAACCTCTGCAACTGAGGTTCCGGGATGATACCTCAAATATTTGCCCTATGCCTTTACCCGGATTTATGCAGATGGCCTGTGATAGCTATGGAGCTTTTTAGGCACAACTGCAGCCCATTTCCTGACTATGCACATGGCTTTTCATGATCCTTCAGATACGTGTCATTCAAAAGGATCCTACCACAAATTAATAAGTACAAAAAGTGCAAAGGCACATCAGTGCTTCTCATATTTTCAAAATAGTGTAAATAAATTAAATACTCCAGTCTTATCTTGATAGAACACTTTTCCCCTACTAGGTCCAAGAAAGATTTCAAGTTAAACTATGTTTTCTTAGAATACATATTCCATTATAAAGAAAGCCTTGGGCCAGATTCTCCGATGTGCTCTGCATGCATCAATATTGTCATGTTGGGATGTTCCTCACCCAAGTCCCACTCTCTCACACTGCCACATGTTGACACATGGCATTGGTGGGGGAATGGAAATAGAAGAGGCCAGGACACAGAACTCACCCTCCTGCATACTGCATGGATGCTTGTGGCATATTCCAAAATGGCCCCAAGGCCTCAAAGTGGAAAAGCAGCACAGCACTTGGGCATCCCTGGCATCTTCTGTGCCATAGGGAGCAGTACTGAGCAACCAAAGCAAACTGCATTTTTCATACAGCCTGTGCTCGCATTTGTGGTTCATACAAAGAGAGAGATATCTCTGTAGTAGAGATCTCATCCCCTTGGGTGTTGGTGCCTGTGTCACTGCCACTCTTCACTGCTCCATCATCCATGAAATTAAAAGTGCCAGTCCAATTTGCCAATTCCTCTCCATTCTGCCATCTAAACTGCAGCCCTCTAGCAAGAAAATGAGGCAGTTGATATTTGATATAATTCATTAGGTTAAGTCTGTCAGCATGAGTTCTCATGACCTTTTTCTTAACACAGAAATGTGACTATGACACATTCATCAAAACCAATAAAAAGATACCAAGAACCACTAGACACGATCTTACTAGTTCCCATAGACTCTTCAAGTCCTTGGCTGAAAACAAGACCAGACTCCCCAACCTAACTGGAAGGCCAGTAATCATCTGTTCTCATAAACAACATCCATATGTGTGGAGCAAGGTGGAATTTTCATTCCCAGAGATGCAAATACAAAAAGCCGGAGACTTAAGTGGAAAACTGCAGGGCCAAAGAAATAAACCCTCCAAACTTCAATTTTACATCTGCAGTAGTTGTTAAATGTGGTGGTGTCCTGGTTTGAGGTAAAACAGGACCAATTTTGTTCAGTAACTTTGCTTCTTACCTGGGCCTCTTATAACTACTGAAATTAACAGCATATTGTGCAGACAATGTTCGCGCTCTCAGAGTTATAAGACCTATGTTTATAGCTGATGCCCAGGCATGGTATGCAGAGAGGCTCTTGCTTATACTTATTGCTATAACACCCAAGGCCAGTTCACTTTGTTATTTGCCCCATTGGAGGGTTGGAAGTGGAAAAGTGTAGAGGGGTTCCACCTGCGGGGAGGAGGGGACAGGCCAGGTGACCCAAAACTGACCAACAGGGTATTCCATCCCATCTGCCTCATGCTCAGTATAAAAGCTGAGGGATCAAAGGGTCAGCTCTCTCTTTCTTCAGTGGCCAGCATCCAAGAAGGACTCTGTTTGTCTGCCTTTGATCCCGATCCTGAAGGCAGATCTGGAATCCAGTTCCCGTCCGTCACTGAGTCCAGCCTGGGACTGCCCCAGTGCCAGCTGGTGTTGTGATTGTCATCCTGGGAGCTTGATACAGTTTTGTATATATTTCATTATTTTCTTTTTTATTTTATTATTAATGTTTCATTAAAATAGTTTAGTTCCTTCTAAACTCATAAGTCTCTTTTTCCTTCCTCTGCCTCTCTCTTTGAAGAAGGGTAGAGGGGAGCATCTGTCAGTCCCATCTGGGGTCCCCCCCATCCCCAGTGGTCGATTTGGCCTAAACCATGACAGGTGGGTACTGGGTCCTTCCTCTGCTTTGTTGGCCATTCTAGCAAAGGATTTGTCATTTGATGAATTCTCCAAGTCACACTATATTGCTCTTTACCCTGTTTGGGAAGATGATATTTTTTAAGCCAATGCATATCACAATCATCACAACACCCTGTTTTCCAAACCTTTCCAAATTCATTCCAAGACCCACGATTCCTGAAGTCTTATCGAAACTCCACCTATAGTTGGGTAGAAATCTCACATGTATTTAAAAAAGCTGGGTCTAAAGAAACATTTGACAACGCAAGTCAAGTCCTTCCCTTAGCTCAGAAGTCAACGAAGAAGAATCTTGCAGTTTGTTATTTTTAATCTTTTCCATTTTAACCCAATTTCATGATTTCAGGAGCCTTGCAGCTGAGTTGTGAATATTTGATGCTGCCAATACTGAAAGTTAACTTCCCAGCTGGGCTGTCTGGGGACAGCCAGGAAGCAATTTGCCAGCCTGCTTTGCCTGAAACAAAGGGCATCTAGGACCCCGCTAGTTTTCTTGGTCAACAGGCTGATTACAAGGACTGGAGAATCTCTCAGACCACATCCGTCCTTAAGTCTAATTGGCAGCAGTTATAAGCATAGGAAATTAAGAAGGAACAACATGGGGCATTAAAATAAGTCCTTTTTGCTTCCTGCAGCAGAAAAGAGGAGTAGCTCTAAACAGCTCCAAAAACATAAAGTAGGAATTTATCTGTTCTGTATTGGGGAAATGTGTGCACATAACTTCTTGTTGTCATAGTTGTTTTAAGACAACCTTGTCTAACTTCAAGTATCTGCAGTGCAGGCATTTCCATATGAGCTAATTGTCTTGGGTCTTAAAAATCTGTAGAGATTGACTCAGTACAGTTAGTTTAGGGAAAGATTCACCCGATCAAAGGCTGGCCTTCACCCTAGGGTGAACTGATCCATCTCCCAAACTGTCCCTCCATCAGCAGAACAGGGAGCCCGGGGTTGCTTGTAGTATGGGCACACATGACAGAAGGATCCCACCACCCAAGTGAAGTGCAGTGCATGTCACCACAAACATTTCTTCTGACCTAAATGCGAGATATTTTGAAAGAATTTAAGTTTATTATATGTTTTGTGCTTTTTAATCTTTTTGTTTGATTGTTTTTTTCATTGAAAACAGACTTTTGGGTAAAGGCATTTTGGGGAAGAAGGAATTCTGAAGAAGGTAGGGAGTTATTTCAACACCCTGAACTGAGGAAAGAGCTAGCCTCTTAAACTGCCCCCTCCCCTCCCAAGCTGCCTCCCACCACAAAAGGTGGGAAAAAAGCACTATGAAAATATTGAAAAATCTTCCCCTGAAACTTTCAAATGCATTTTCATATCTTGCATGTTCTCCAGTGGTCAAATTTGGCTTTTTCAAAGAAAAACTTATTAAATATAAGAAGGGGAAGATTTCAAATACAGAAGTCAAATTTTTGCTCATAGGAGACCCATTCTGATTACTTCTTAGTTAAATACATCGATGTGATTCTCCTGTCTTCCAAAAAATCAGAACAAGTGGAAAAGACTATCCTGATTGCCATAAGCAAAATGAGATGATATCGCACACTTTCAGCTTGGAGAGCACTACTTTGATCATCAATTTGGAGAATCACATGAAAGGGTGTATAGGTTATGCTATAATGGCTATAGGGTAATGCAGTGCTATGGCTTGTCAGGGAGTCCAATACCTTCTACGTTGCTCTGACAGTTTTAATCAGCTGAGGCTGCCCAAGGTATGACTTCTGAAGAGAATATTGTTGTGAAGAAAATATGAGAAAATTCTCACTTTTGCTAAGACACCTTCACTTTTAGGCTTGTTGAAATAAACACTTGTGATTCTCTCCCATGTACCACAGTCTAGCATGGGTTTTTTTTCCACGTTGTAACTGGTATATGGAAACATGTATCTTTTGAATGTGTATGTCTTTGTAAAAGGCATCTAAATATATGACCTTAAAAATATGTTTTAATTGCTAAGGGCAGCACTGAATGATACATAGGGAGAGAGAGTAGAAGTGTGGGAAAACTGAGCTGGAATTGTACTTTGCAACTGGATTTAAATCAGATATTTTGGGCTTGCAAACTGAAATAGAGAGCATTAATTTAGATAAATAGCTGGTGTCAGTATGTCCTTCAGAGGTGAACTCTCCTAAAGCATAGCAAATATTCAGGCAGATGAAATGAAGAATTAAAACATTCATTAAAGTCCTTTCCCTTTGTACATCTTCACTCCACGTGTAACAGCTGGAAGGTAAGCTAAGTAAATGCTCAAAGGCGGATGGGGGTGAATCTGTCCATAAAGCAAAAGAAATGATAAAACCACTCTTTAATGCCCTCCTCTCATCAGGCCTTTTTTGGGAACAGTGTGTACTGCAGCTGAGGCACCAAGTTTAAAGGAGGACATGCACATTTTGGGTAAGACTAACACTGAGGTATGGTAGATATGTCTTATGATGAACAGCTTAAAATACTTAGCTTTGAAATGGCAGAATGGGTAATCTATTTGAGGTATAAAAATATCTAATGAAGGCAAGCAAGGGTCTGAGTATGACACTTCTACATGGTAAGGACAAAGTACAAAGCTGTGAGCTGAGCATAGGGTTAGGAGTAAGCTAAGTGTCCAACCCTGAACCAGACAGGAAAAGGTGACAGTTCTTTTCTTCCGACAAACAGGTACTCAGGAGTTTAACACCACATAGACTTACATGTACACAAAACACACCACGGAAGAAACATTACAGAGCTCGTAGGACTGTGTGTCTCACTGTGAGTATGCAAGACTGAGACCAAGCTGCTGCTCTGCATTTGCTGGAGTGATGGTACAATAAACCTCTTCCTCCTAGTAGGAACAACTCCCACAAATAATGGTTCGCAGTATTAGGACTGAGTAGAAATCAAGGATGAGACATTTAAAAACACTAACCTGAAATAATTCTGTTCCTAACAAGATTACTGAGAGTTTTACCATTTATTTCGATCAGCCTTCAGTTGGGAGATTTCTTTTTTAAAAATAAAAAATTTTCTAATCCTCTCCTTTGTGAGTCGTAACTGTTCATAAAAGCTGTCTGGCCAAACTTGCAAACAGCCTGAGAAAATAGAAGAGAGACTTGAACTGTTCCATCAGTATATTTCTTTGGCATATTATGGTAGTTAAATCCTACCACATTCACTCTCAGCACTAACTACACTTTAACAGGTAAACAAAGAAGAGGTAAATTAAGCTTCTGTGTATCAGAATTGCAATAGAAAAGCTCATGCAGAATGGAAACACAGAAAAAGAAGAGAAAAAGAAGCAGAACAAAACAGAGGATAAGGAAAGGGACCTGGGAGTCCTGGTGGACAACAGGATGACCATGAGCCAGCAATGTGCC